>JAODAL010025216.1:0-59081 GCA_025379985.1 Phyllomedusa bahiana
CCACACTGTGCATTGTGCCACTTTGACCTTATGTGCTGCTGTTGCTCCTCCCGCCCTCCACACTGTGTCATTGTCCCACCCCTTTGGCCTACTCCTTTTTTGCCAGCTCCAGAATTTGTCATTGTGCCACTGCCTGACCTCATGCTGCTGCCACCGTGACCTCCACACTGTGTCATTGTGCCACTCTGCACCTGGTACTGTTTTGCCACTTCCAGAATGTCATTGTGCCACTGTCTGACCTCATGCTGCTGTGGCTGCCGCCGTCACCTCCACACTCTGTCACTAATGTTGCCACCTGAGCTCTCAGTTTGTTTTTTTCCAGCTTTTGCTGCCATGACTTTATCAGGCTACGTTCCTGCTTCAGTTTTTTGGTCAGTTTTGCCCCCATAAGTGCCCAGGGCATTTTATAGTGAAGCGATTCTAAGAGCGGCGGCAGTCATGTGCGTGTCATACTAAAACACAACATTGTATGAAGACCAAACCAAGCTCCCTCTGCATATTTAAGCATGGCACAACGTTCTACAGCACCCTGCAGGCTCTGTGCAGCCTGGAAATAGCTGCTTTTTAACGCGATTCGTGCCGAAGTAATTCGGAACGAAACGAATTTTGTCGGAAAATTCGGCGAAGTGACCGAACCGAATTTTTGAGAAATTCGCCCATCTCTAATCACAGCTAATAGTAGAGGTTTCTCTGTGCAGAAATAGACTAATTTCGCTGAGCTGTTTGGCCACAGGCAGAGCGCAGGTCCTATCCCTATGAGACGCTGAGAGACACTGAGGCTGAAACAGGAAACGCTGTTCTATGTAAAACGAGGTCATGTGATTTTTCCAGCCAATCGCAACCATACACATCCCAGTCATGACGTCGCACACACATCTCACCCTGCTCTATTCTGTAATCTGATTTGTTGGCAAGCCACTGGTCTTTTATCTAATTTAGAGGAAAAATTCTATAACAATGTGACAACTGATCTATTTTCTATTGTTTCACTCTATACTCTCAAAGAGTAAAGTTTAATATCCAAGAAGTTTATCTGACTTCTGAAATATACCTGTATAAGCCATTCATTTCTTTAAGAAGAAAAGCTATACAGTTGGCCGTCAGTAATGTAAGAGGCAACATTTATTAAGTGCAATAACAAGCTATATCATTACATTGACCTGATTATGTAAATGCTTGTAAACAAGTACAAATGTGAATTGAAAACATGTTAACCCAGTTTAGCTCCCGCACACCATAAGGCAATTTCATGGCTTTATTCAAGCATATAAAAGAGAGTAGGTATCCTTCACTTGTGTGGCATTATATATTCTCTTTGATGTAGAGTTGTCATCAAGCCAGCATGCTGTGATACTAGTGTATTCTGAAGAAATGAATTGCCAGGAGAAAAAAGTGGTAAACTCCCAGTTTTATGGCAGTAATACAGAGATTTCATGTATTATTTACTCAGACATAAACAGTTCATCGAATTCAGATGAGTCAACTTTAACGTCAGCTCGAGTTTGCTGAATTTTACTTTAATTTGTAGCATTGCGCATTTGTC
This sequence comes from Phyllomedusa bahiana, assembly GCA_025379985.1. Classification (NCBI taxonomy): domain Eukaryota; kingdom Metazoa; phylum Chordata; class Amphibia; order Anura; family Hylidae; genus Phyllomedusa; species Phyllomedusa bahiana. Next base: position 1,544 of record JAODAL010025216.1, read on the forward strand.
CTTAAAGGAAGGTCATGGAATTTCTCCAGTAGTGAGATAGATCAAGGTGTTCCTATCAAAAATGTAGCATAAGATGTTTAACCCAGAAGTTTTGTTTAAATAGTTTATATAAAATTCTTGTTCACAAGTCATTGCACATCATGTTGGAATAACTGTGATCAAATTTACATTAAAAGACTAATAAATCAGTAATGGGGATTTAGAAAGTATAGGCCAAACAATATTAAGATGAAAGTAGGAGATAATAAACTGTTATTGGATAAACATTACAATATTTCTTTTTACAGGTAAACCATGGGTTTTAAGGTTGAAAGACACCTCTTCATCAGATCTGGTTACTTCTTCATCCACTGGGCACACATTTTCTCAAATAACTGTATTAGGCACAAGTTACATTACATTTCAGTCATGCATCACAAGTATCCATTGGGAAACCTTTTTTCGAGGTAAGGTCAGAGCATATAGCTAGGAATCTGTAGCGTAAGTGTAATCTCTTTTGGACTATCTTAGTGTAGTTAACGATGGTATACACATAATGTCCAGGACACTTTTTTATGCCTGGCACAAAAAGCATATGGGGATGTGAAACAAAGATTTGACCTGGGATTTCAAGGTATCCCGATGAATACCTACAACTTGGCTTAAACATGTGAATAGGACCTTATAAATACCAGTTATGAAGAGAGAAGAATATATTGATATATACCATGCATTTCAATGAAAGAAAGAAAACACAATGCAATTTGAGCACACTGGGTGGTATAAGGTTAATATTAAGATGTGGCAAATTGTTCAAAAATGTTGTTTTGCCAATGTAGGTAGAAGAGTGCACAAGTGATACATCTGCAAGTTTGCATTCCATCAATCAGTTATGATTCAGAGAAAATTAATACCATATAGTAGAAATGCACTGACCTGCAGATTTTCAATAAATATGCTACTTAAAAAGTTACATATACATGCATCTATGAAACCTGTCCTCTCTGCTAATGTTAATATCATTTAACAAACACATCAGGTAAAGTTCCATCAGTTAATTTAATTAATTATATCTCAAATCATGGAAATTGTCTTTTAACTCCTATGAGTGAGCATTAAAAAGCATCTACCTCTGTTTTATAGGCTAGAATTCATTTTGCCTTATAATATATTCTCTTTGGATAGTCTAATTGGGTTTTCCAGGACTAATTTGATAGTCTGAAGGAGCTGACTCTCAAAGGAATCTTGCTCACCTTAGCCATTACAGAATAAATCTATTTAATGTGAACTAGAAACAACATTTCACACGTTATTGCTACTTGGAATAACTCAGGACATTACCACAAAATCAAAAAAAATACTGAGCACAAAGCCAATCACTATTGATGCTATTCCATAAGCATGGACAATAGTGAAAATATATCATTCCAGAAAACTTTGTCTCACAATGTAATGAGTTTGCAGAGTTTAAGAGTTTGTTTTCTTTTTAGAAATTAGATTGTCCAGATTTTAAATAATGAATTGTCTGTTCATCAATTCCCAAATGCCACCAAACTGTGATATATTATTAACTGGATAATTTTGATATTAACCAGTGTCAGTGCCATTGGTCAAGGCCCTGCTTTAGACTAGTTCAAAATAAACCCTTTAGATTTTTCACTTCTATGTAAAATTTCTTAAAATAAAAGTCTGAAATAGACTCTGAAAAATATAGGCAGCTCATCTGCATAAAGCCAAGAGAAAGAACATGGTAGAAGAGTGTACTGTTAGGTTCTTCCTTTTGGAGATCCTCTACTTGCTGAGTGAAACCCAATTGTTATGGCTCCAGACCCCGGACGCCTGGGCCTACTACCACCTCTATCAGATATAGATACGATAAGTTAGTATCCACACAAGACTAGGTGTGCGCTTAACCAAAAGAACCCGTTTATTATTACAGCAGTAAACTTATATATAGCCTTGGTTATAATGACATGCGCAGCTAGTCGGAGAAACTTTTACAGGTTACATTGCAAAATTAGAGATAACATAGCTGAGTTCCGTTATAATTTCAAGGTCCTGAAGCGCAGGCGAGAGTCCTTGAATTGTATCTTGTGTCGGACTATGAATTGTATCTTGTGTTGGACCATGAATTGTATCTTGGTATTCGGACAGGAAAAGATTTTCATGCTTTAATCCTTAACTTGACAGTACCTACCAACAAGAGATGTCAGACAGAGGTCCTGACACAGGAAATAAGATCAGAGTGTGAGAGTGACAGCAATTAAAACATCACAAAGAGCACATGTGCAGGCATTTTGCATTGTACTCGTTATGCAAGGGTAGAGATAGACTATCCACTGACAAAAGTTGTATCATAATTGCAAGCCCTCATAATTGTAACTTAGTTATGACTCCAAGAAAGAACTGCCACTCATACTGAATGAATGAATGAATGAATATATAATGTCACAAAGTGAATACAGCCCTCACTTTTGTTTTTTAATTTGTTGTGCCCTCAAAATATATCAGCATACAGCCATCAATGTCTAAACCCCTGGCAACAAAAATTAGTACACCTATAAGTGAAAATTGATAAATTGTTCCAAATGGTGTTATGTGACTCATTAGTGATACAAGGTCTCATGGTGAATGGGGAGCAGGTGTGTTACATTTTGTGTTAACGCTCTCACACTTCAACATGGCACCTCATGGCAAAGAACTCTCAGAGGAGCTGAAAAAAGAATTGTTGCTCTACATAAAGTTGGCTTAGGCTATAGGAAGATTGTCAACACCCTTAAACTGAGCTGCAGCACGTTTAACAAGAAGGATTCCACTCAGAACAGGCCTCACCATGGTCAACAAAAGATGGTAAGTGCCCATGCTCTGCGTTATATCCAGAGATTGTATTTTCGATATAGATGTATTAGTGCTGCCAGCATTCCTGCAGAGGCTAAAGAGGTGGGGGTCAGCCTGTCAGTGCTCAGACCCTGGGCCACGCACTGCATCGAATTGGTTTGCATGGCTGTTGTCTCAGAAGGAAGCCTCTTCTAAAGATGATGCACAAGAAAGCCTGAAAACAGTTTGCTGAAGACAAACAGACTAAGGATATGGATTACTGTAATCATTATGTGGTCTGATGAGACCAAGATAAACTCAGATGGTGTCGAGCATGTACTGTATAGCAACAACAAGATGAGGAGAACGAAAACAAGTGTGTTTTGCCTATCATCAAGCATGATGGTGGGAGTGTCATGGTTCGGGGCTGCATGACTGCTGTCGGCTGTGGGAAGCTACAGTTCATTGAGGAAACCATGGATGCCAACTATGACATACTGAAGCAGACCATAAGCTCCTCCCTTCTGAAACTGGGTTACAAAGGCAATATTCCAAAATGATAATGACTTCAAACACACAACCACGAAAACCACGGCCTTACTAAAGCAAATGAGGTGCTAAACTGGACATACATATCTCCAGATCTAAACCCTATTGAACATTTGTGGGGCATCCAAAAATGGAATGTGAAAGAGCGCAAGGTCTCTAACATCCACCAGCTCTGTAATTTCATCATGGTGGAGTGGAAGAGGATTCCAGTGGCTGCAACCTGTGAAGCTCTAGTGAAATCCATGCCCAAGAGAGTTAAGGCAGTGCTGGAAAATGATGGTAGCCACACAAAATATTGAAACTTTGGGCATAATTTGTGCATTTTCACTTACTCACTTTTGTTTAGACATTGATGGATGTGTGTTGAGTTGTGTCTGGTGTTATCATGTTGGAATACTGTCCTGCGGCCCAATATCCAGAGGGAGAGGATCATGATCTGCCTCAGTATGTCAAAGTACATGTTGGCATCCATGGTTCTTACAATGAACTGTTGTTCCTCACAGCCGGCAGTGCTCATGCAGCCCCAAACCATGGCACTCTCGCCACCATGCTCGACTGTAGGCAAGGCACACTTGTCTTTGTACTCCTCCCCTGGTTGCTGCAACACACACTGGACACCATTTGTGGCAAATAAGTTTATCTTGGTCTCATCAAACCATAGAACACGGTTCCAGTAATCCACGTCCTTAGTCTACTCAGCTTCAGCAAATTGTTGGTGGGCTTTCTTGTTTATTCATGTGGAATTAATTTAGAATTTCAGGAAACCTTTGGTTCTGCACAAAGCCGAAGTTTATGGTACTTCGTGGGGAAAAAGCGTCTTTTTTTTTTTTGTAAAGTGGCCGCGAGCACATGGCGTGACATGGTGCAGAGAACTCTGGGAGGAATAAAGGAACACCCTCAATGACATGTGCAGACATAAAGCCAATCAGCGACCAGCGGGCTTCTGTGACATCACAGCCGTATAAATACGGACGCCATCTTAAATTCTCACACTTCTCACTGTGTGTCCTGTCATAAGCATCTATCTGCTGCACTATATTGAACTCATGATAAAACAAACTCGTTTTATCAGCGACTGGGGGGGAAAGACCATTACAAGTGTTTGTCATTTACACACTCAACCAGCGTTACTATTTTGTTTTAGTTTGTGGGGTATTCTCCCAAAAGTCTAGGGTGGGTGTACTTCTGTCCCATATATGCCTCAATTACATCTGGTTGTTCTGTAGGGTATATAATACCCAAGGCTTAATTTAACCGCTTGATTGTGGACTAATTTGGACTAAAATACAGGGTGTCTTTTATTTTTTTGTCCCATATACGCCTAAATTACATCTGGTTGTTCTGTAGGGTATTTAATACCCAAGGCTTAATTTAACCCCTCGATTGTGGGTTAATTTAGACTAAAATACAGAGTGCCTGGGGTTTTTTTTGGTTCCATATACACCTAAATTACATCTGGTTGTTCTGTACGGTATTTCATACCCAAGGCTTAATTTAACCTCTCGATTGTGGGTTAATTTGGACTAAAATACAGGGTGTCTTTTATTTTTTTGTCCCATATACGCCTCAATTACATCTGGTTGTTCTGTAGGGTATTTAATACCCAAGGCTTAATTTAACCTCTCGATTGTAGGTTAACTTGGACTGAAATACAGGGTGTCTGTTTTTTTTGGTCCTATATACTCCTAAATTACATCTGGTTGTTCTGTACATTATTTCATACCCAATGCTTACTTTATTCTCTCGATTGTGGGGTCATTTGGACTAAAATACAGGGTGTCTGTATTTTTTGGTCCTATATACGCCTAAATTACATTTGGTTGATCTGTAGGTTACTTCATACCCAAGGCTTAATTTAATTTTTTTATCAAACAGTATGTCAGACAGAGAGGTGGCAGGCCCTTCACATGCAAGTGGCAGTGGCTAGGGCTGGACTGGGAATAAAAATCAGCCCTGGCACTAAGCCCCTACTAGCCCACATACAATATCCGCTTACAAAATGTCCCTTGTTCTCGCACCTCGCCACTGTCTAAAATAAACTACACTATAAGGGTGCTTTCACACGGAGAGTTTTTGGTGCGTTTTTGATGCATTTTGTGCAGAAAGGCAGAGTAGTTAATGCTGTACATTTCTGCACAAAAAAAACGCATCAAAAAATGCACCAAAACCGCTCCGTGTGAGAGCCAGGTGTGCACTCGCTTTATAATCCGGGAAGAGCCCACACTGACATTACATAAGCACCAACATAACCTACAACCCCAGCAATCACATCACCAGTAGTCAGGTCATCATCACATGAATACGGCACTGATTCAACACAGAAGTAAAATGACCCCTAACAGCAGGGACTCACAGGAGACGTCATCTCTGATGGGAGTTGTTCTCTTCTCCTTTTCTTCTCCTTCTGGCCCAAACCTCCATGATGCCTTCCCTTGTTGTTCCTTTCCATTTCTTTCTCCGTCCAGTACAGCATGCAGTGTCCTCTTCTAGTGGTCACTACTCGTCCCTGTAGAATTTATCACAAATACATCATAGGCTCCTCTCTTTTCCAGCACTTTCCTATCAATTCCCCAAACAGCGTATGTTAGACCCTAAAAATTAGAAATTAAAAAATGTCAGATAAGTGGCATGTAAATAGGTAGACCCCCCATTAGGCAGACAGGGCCAGTATGTAGATAGGCAGGGCCAGTATGTAGGCAGGCAGGGCCAGTATATAGGTAGGCAGGGACAGTATACAGGCAGACAGGGCCACTTATAGGCAGACAGGGACAGTATATAGACAGGCAGGGACAGTATATAGGCAGCCAGGGCAGGGTGTAGGCAGCCAGGGCAGTGTATAGGTAGGCAGGACTATTATAGGCAGCCAGGGCAGTGTATAGGTAGGTAGTGCTATTATAGGCAGCCAGGGCAGGGTATAGGCAGCCAGGGCAGGGTATAGGTAGCCAGGGCTATTATATGCAGCCAGGGCAAGGTATAGGCAACCAGGGCAGGGCATCATATAGGCAGGCAGGGTATAGGCAGCCATGGCAGGGTATAGGTAGCCAGGGCAGGGAATCATATAGCCCAGCATGGTATAGGTAGCCAGGGCAGGGCATCATATAGCCAGGCAGGGTATAGGTAGGCAGGGCAGTGTATAGGTAGCCAGGGCAGGGCATCATATAGCCAGACAGGGTGTAGGTAGCCAGTCCAGGATATAGGTAGCCAGGCAGGGTATCATATAGCCAGGGCTGGGTATAGGTAGGCAGGGCATCAAATAGCCAGGGAAGGGTATAAGTAGCCAGGGCAGGGCATCATATAGCCAGGGCAGGGTATAGGTAGCCAGGGCAGGGCATCATATAGCCAGGAAGGGAATAGGTACCCAGGGCAGGGCATCATATAGCCAGGGCAAGGTATAGGTAGCCAGGGCAGTGTATAGGTAGCCAGGGCTGGGTATAGGTAGCCAAGGCAGAGCATCATATAGCCAGGCAGGGTGTAGGTAGCCAGTCCAGGATATAGGTAGCCAGGCAGGGCATCATATAGCCAGGTAGGGTATAGATAGCCAGGGCAGGGCCTCATATAGCCAGGCAGGGTATAGGTAGCCAGGGCAGGGCATCATATAGCCAGACAGGGTATAGGTAGCCAGGGCAGGGCATCATATAGCCAGGCAGGGTATAGGTAGCCAGGGCAGGGCATCATATAGCCAGGGAAGGGCTATTATAGGCAGCCAGGGACAGTAAGTAGTTTAAAAAAAAATAAAAAAGTAATACTCACCCGCTGTCCCGTCCTCTTCACCTGCTCCGGAGCCGGTGGCCGCTCACTGCAGAGTGCGGGGCCGCGGAGCAGGCGCGCAATGACATCATTACATCGCGCTACATCGCGCGCCTGCCCCGCGGCCTCCTGGGAGCTGAACAGACGGGATCAGTAGATCCCAGATGTTCAGTCTCGGCCGTTGCTTGCACCGCGCGGTGTAGGCGGCGGCCGTGATGGCTGCATGGCTGAGTCGGTGACCCGGCCGTGTAGCCGTGTGGTGAGGGGGGGGCTGTCGGCCCCCCGCCACAGGGGTTTGATCGCTGATGCGACCATTGCGGCACCTGTAGAACGCCACAGAACAGCGCTGGGACTCGGGGCCTGCCGGGGGGGAACACCGTCCTGCTCGGTGGGCGATCCGAGCCGGCCCTGCCGCCCGGACCCCAGTGGCCCGCTGGGCAAGTTCCCGGTTTGTCCTATGGGCAGTCTGGGTCTGGCAGTGGCACAAACGTTCCTAGAGCAGGCCCAGGTCGCAGCACAGTAAGGGGACGTTGCGGCAGGGGTGACTCAGTGAGGCCAGAACTGCCGGTGTCATCTAACGTGTTGACCAGCAACCCAAGGGTTCTTGATTGGTTTACTAGGTCATAAACTTCCTCTCAGATGACATCTGACATCCCCAGCCAAGAGTCGATTGGAACGTCAGACACAACCCTTATTTGGCATGGCCCGGGAGCGGGTCAGTGTCCCTCATCTGTCCTCAATCCGTCTCTATCCCATTCACTTCCTTCAGCCAGAGATTTACTATGGGGTCTGGGCTCAGCAAGGACGAACTCTTTGAGGACAGTCAACAGCTACTTGGCATCGGAGAGGTGGGGCAGTAGGCGGGAAAATAGTGATGTGGAGAGTGGCACTGTAGGTTATGTTACAAGCAGTCAGGCTCTGCATACTGACACCATTGAGGAGAATAGCAGTGACAGGCAAATATAAATCGATGACGATGTAGCCGATCGCACTTGGAAGGCCAGGTAATGCAAGGGCTTCATCATCATCATCATCATCATCATTGTCGGGAGAAGAGGGTGTCAGCTTGCACGTCAGGCAGCGGCGCAGCCAGCAAGTTGGTAGTGTGGCCGTGAGTCAGCAGGGTGGCAGCAGTGTGAGGTCAGCAGCCAAATAGCCACGGGGTAGAAAACCCGCTTTGCAGGTCCAAAAAAGTAGCTGCACAGGGGCTCACCGAGGCAGCTGCGTTAGTAGTTACTCAGTTCGGAGCATTGGTGGTAAAATCACTACTCTGTGGTGTGGCAGTTTTTTTGCTAAGACACCGGAGGAGCCGAACATGTGTATATGTAGAATCTGTGGGCAGAAAGTGAATCGTGGCCAGGGAGCTGACGTTGGCACCATGGCCCTGTGTGAACATATGCAGCTTCACTATCCAGTGGCCTGGGAGAAACGTGTCTCAGATGTGGTGGCCAATCCTGCCGCAGCAACAGCAGCAGCACCCAGTGACACGCATGCCATTTCAGCCAAAGGGAGCTGTTTGTCTACCGGTCCAGAAGCTCCTGCTCCTCACCACTCACGGCGCCAGCAGTCGTTCACCGAGGCGATTGCCAAGAGACAACAGTATGCGTCCAACCATCCTAAGGTCCAGAAGCTAACCGTGCTCCTGTCCAAGTTGTTGGTACTGCAGTCCCTCCCTTTCCAATTGGTGGTCTCTGTACCATTAAGAAAACTAATGGCTTGTGCCGAGCCGAGGTGGAGAGTCCCAAGCTGTAATTTATTTTCCAAAAAGGCAGTACTAGCCCTGCACAAATATGTAGAACAGAAGGTGGGCCAGTCCTTGAGCCTATCGGTGTCTAAGCACCTATATGAAAAAGATCTCAAAACAACCAGTATAAAAGATAATACGTTATTAAGGCAATACAAAATACATAAAATAAGTTAAAAAATAACAGTGGAACTACACAGAAAGCAAGACAACGTCCCTCACTATGTATATCCCAAAAAATCCAACCCCCAGACGAAGCGCACTGCTACACGCATTGGGGTGCATGACTTCGCCCTCCCATCAGTCACCTTTGGACTTTCCACTTGTATTTACGGTTTCCATATAAGGTCGGGTAATTATTGCTTCTTTGTATGATAAATTATGTGTAATTTCTATTAATGATACATGTATGTGTATGGGGATACCCTTCTCTATATTGGATTTCTTTGGATATAGATGGTGAGGGACGTTGTCTTGCTTTCTGTCAGGCTGTGTTCCCACTTCAGTTATTTGGTCAGTTTTGCCCCTATAACTGGGCAGAGAAGTGAAGTGTGAAGCAATTCTAATAGTGGCAGCTGTTATCTACATGTCATACGAAAACACAGCATTGTATGAAGACCAAACTAGGCTCCCTATGCATATTTGAGCATGGCACAATGTTCTACAACACCCTACAGGCTCTCTGCAGCCAGGAAATAGCTGTTTCTTAACGCAATTCACCGCAAATAAATTCGAGTCGAAAAGAATTTTGCCGAAAAATTCTGCGAACTCGGAGAATCAAATTTTTGAGAAATTCGCCCATCTCTAATTATAACCTACTCTAAAATTACAATTTACTCCTATTGTTTGCAAAGATTGTGCTATTGTTTACGATTGCTATACCTATTTCAAGGTTGCTTAAATGGGTAAATTTAAGTGCCTCTACATTTGTGTATTGGGATTCCAATAAAACACTTTGGGTGATATGTAAGAATGGGGCTGTGCCAGTTATCTGGCGTCAAAAAAGTTTTAGTAAACCTGCTCTATAGATGTATGAACAGTCACATTCCAAACTTTGACATGATAAGCACCGGCACAACACTTTTTAAGGCGCCAAAAATTAGGGGTGTTCTAGAATCCTTAAGAATGTCAGGAATCCTCCAGAGCAGTGAGAGGATACAATATCTCCTTGCACAGGTTTGACATAACTCACACTTAAATTTGTACATTCTTAAGTCTAACTAGGTTTAAAAGTAGCATTAAAGGGGTTGTCCTCCACAAAAGCCAATGAGACGAGCAGCTCGTGAGGCTCAAGTAAAAACAAATTTACTCACCTTCACCTGTTCCTCAGTTCCAGTTCCACTGATCTTTTATAATATGAGCAAACATGGTTTATTGTAAAGGGTTTATTATATACTGTACATTTTGGCAACATTCACACAAGATGAATCACAAATATTTTCGTGATGAGGGGCTGGAACTGGCTAGAACTGTTGGTAAAATTTCTATATATGAACAAGCAACTGTTTAACATACCTATTCTTTAATGTATAAGACACATGTGAATGACATACCGGGAAAGAAAGGTAAATCGATGAACGACCTTGTGATTATCAGAGCCATGACACATGAGTCAAGAAGGTGTACAAAAGTCCAATTTGCAGCTTATGTAAGCTATATTTTCAATGTTTTCCTGTTACTTTACAATTTTATGGAGAGTGCTAGAAATACAAGAAAAGTCATAAGAGTAGCATGTTAGTGAATAGAAACTATGGTACTGATCTTGCTTGGTGGACTGTGCTTGCTCTTGCTGTATGTAGAATAAAATTCAAACTTAATGTAGTAAAAATGTAGTAAAAATTAAAATTGTAAAATCTGAACAACAACATCAGAGGGCTATTTAATGTAAAACTAGTTTTAGATTCAATTTAAATTTAAATACATTTTATAGGAGATATTTTTATATTTTTGGGATATTATATATTTTATATTAATTTTATATGATAACATTTTTTATTAAATTTAAATAATTTAATTTTATATAGTTTGATAATTATCAGAAATTACTATTTGTTACTGTACTGGTGTAAGTTGAGAAATAAGGGACATTTTTTGACCTAATGGCAAATCTAGCTCCACTTCCACTCCTCAGGCTTAGGCAGACCACATTCATATATAGTTTCATAGTTTGTAAGGCCGAAAAAAGACAAGACGTCCATCCAGTTCAGCCTGCTATGCTATGCTATGTGATTAATATTACGAGTGTGGTGCGACACGCACTCAGAACGCCCCCCAAACGCCTCCTTATGTTAGGTGCATTACTGAGTGTCGAGTCTTAAGAACAATGCACCTAACACATTCATTTGGTGCATTAGACATTGTAGCTGGCTCACTCAGGCGCATTTTATGGGTGAAAAACCCGATCATACATGTCTCCCTAGATCTCCATTATTTTTAGAAGTTATTGTGAGTCCTTCTATTATAAGAGAGAGAACCTAGAGGAAGCGTGTTGGAGTGAAGTCAAGGTATTATATTACAGTAAGAAAATATATATTTTACAGCCACTTCTCCCCAGTCTTCTGCTTACATGCTGTCACTTCCCTCATGTGGACAGTTTTGAGGATCTCACTGGGGGCTCCAGAAAACTGTGGAAGATGAATTAGGTAGTTGGTTGACAGGGCAGCAGTGGTTTAGTGGGTAACTTGTGGCTTATTCTTATTGGATTGATCAAGAGAAATCATGACACACACAATGGTCTGGCTAATGATATTCTTATCGCATGTAAGCTCCCGTCTTTGCTTATAAGTGAAAAACAATTCACAAGTTGAAATGAAAATGTCTAAACAACATCATCAAAATAGCAAATTAAATCAGCAATATGTGTAATTCATTTTGTGGGTCAGTATATATGTCATTATTCCTTTTTGACAAATTTCGAATGTACTGCTAAAATATATTTTAGTATTTTGATAATGTTGTCCAAACTTCTTTTGATCTTTATGTATTTGATATAAACCCACATCGTAGAATTTACAGTAAAAGGTTTTACTTATGTTATTTTTCCAGCTGTGATATATAACAGCATAATATTATTAATAATTAGCATTGAGCAAACAGTAAAAAGTTCTAATTCAATTAGAAGCTTGAACTCTTGTGCATTCGGTTCGAACTTGAACTTCGAAAATTGAGAAGCTAAAATACTTAATTCCTTTGAATGGCTAACTGAACAGATGAGAACAGCTTGCAAGCAGGAGCGTAGCCATAGGAGGTGCAGCGGTAGCAACTGCTACAGGGCCCTGCATCCTGAGTGGGCCCAGAAGCCCCTTTGACACATAGGAGATTTGGAGACGGTGTGTTATACAATTACTGACCCCCAAAAACTGCAAAAACTGAACTTTTGGGCACCGAGTATGATTTAGCAAATCCAAGCACTCTGTGTAATATATATCCATGTATATGAGATTTAGGCATTATGTGAGCCTCCAAATGTTGTCAAATAACAGCTTCTGGGGGTGGGAAAGATGCAGCCAGTAATACCAAATTCCCTAACTATTGCTGTCTATGGAGAGGAAAATGCTATCTAACTAAGAGCAGTATGTACAGTACAGAGAGTGAGCTGAAAATGGCGTTCGCAAGGCAATACAGTGAAATATATAAAACATGGTCATGTGGTTTTAGCAGCCAATGAGAGCCCTATATCTCAGCAATGACGTGTTTGAGACTTCTCTGTGCTGTGCACTTATTGGATGACCTTCAAAAGTGCAGAAAGCTACTGACAACTAAACTGAAAATGGCATGTCGAACTAAAACTAGAACTTGAATGAACAGTAAAATGTTCTGTTCGAGTTCTAAAAATTTGAGACGTTCTACTAGAACTTAACTTTTCTAGACCAGTTTGATCAACACTATCAGTAATGTAATATTAATTATATTTGCTACCAATAGATTATGAGAATGAGTAAAAATGCATTGTGTACGTGCAGCAATTGGGATTAGATCTTTTGATTGTTGATTTTGATTTTAAATTCTTCATGCTGTGGAGAAGACAACACGGGTCTGAAATGTGTAACTATCCTACATGTTTGAAATATGTAGAATTGCATATTTTAACATATTTTCAGTAAAGAAGAGGATTTTATTGTTATTTGTGCTGGATATAGAAAAAGTCACACATACAAAATAGAAATAATATCCTAAAATAACATATTACATGTGTTTAATATGTCATTACAGTTGGACCTTTTGTTCTTAGTATTGTATGTAATAAATATGAGAACATAACATATAAAAGAAAAATTAGCAGGCAAGTATTTCTGAGTGCAAAATGTTTTTAGAGTATTATTTCTCACAAAGAACAGGCAAAGAATAATGCATTGCATGGAACAAAATCTTCAAATTATGATGTCATCTCTTACGTGGGCATCATTGAATGTTCTCTTAGACATAATGTGCTCATTGTGAATCTATTTCCACACTTTATTTTTCATATCTTTTTTATTTAAAAAAGAGAAAACAAAAACTTATTTACTGTATGGAACTATAAGGGTCAGTCCCCATAGCATGGCTTATCTGTCAGTTTTTCAGATAGTTTGCGGATGTAGAAACCGTCTAAAAACTGTCAAGCAATGCACATAGAATTTGATTGAAAATCCATTCAGCAGTCCACTCTAAATGGATTTTCTGCCGTATGATTTTTCACACTGCTGGTAGTCCTAAAAACTTAGAACATGTTCATTCTACTACTTGGTTTCCAGGCAGAAAATTAACATTAAAGTCAATGGGAACCAAGCAGATAGTGAGAAAAGTGTACTGAGTGCAAATGGATTCTTGATTGGTGCAAGAAACCATGTATTTTTTTTTATCTACACCCTGTTGTCACTCCCTAAGTTTCCAGTGATCATCTTGGATTCATCTCAGCAAAACATTGTGTGTTTGTGCTCCAGGCTCCTTTTTAAAAATCTCAAAAAAATGAGTTGTGGGCTAACAACCGCAACTTCAAGCACCAGTAGCAATGAGGATCAGCAGCAACTATCTTTGAAATACAGTGTGTGTATTTCTCAGATACACACATCTCCATTACAGCCAGTTCAGTCTTTTGGGATATTGCTCTCTGTGCCAAAGAGTTACTTTTTTTACTTATTGTGGTAAACTATCTTTAAAATACAGTGTGTGTATTTCTCACATACACACATCTCCATTACAGGCAGGTTATTATTTTGGTATATTGTTCTCTGCACTAAAGAGTTACTTTTTTCACATAAAAGGTGAAATACCTTTGAAATATAGCTGGTGTATTTGTCATATACACACATCTACATTAAACAGAGTTTCTTTTATTGTAAATTTTGATCAAACGGTATGTCAGACACAGAGGTGGCAGGCCCTTCACATGGGAGGGGCTGTGTCACAAATGTTCCTGGAGCAGGCACAGGTTGCAGCACAGTAAGGAGACATCGCAGCAGGGGTGACTCGGTGAGGCCAGAGCTACCAGTGTCATTTAGCGGCAGTGTGTGGACCATCAAGCCAACGGTTCGTGAATTGTTGACTAGGTCATCCACTTCCTCCCAGATGACATCTGACAACCCCAGCCAAGAGTCAGTGGGTTTGTCAGGCACAACCCTTACTTGGCTTGGCCCAGGAGCAGGTCAGGGACCCTCACCCGTCCTCAACCCGCCTCTGTCCACTTCGGTTTCCTCAGCCAGAAAGCTACTTTGTGCTGTGGGCTCTGCACCACTATACAGCGAGGATGAACTATTTGAAAATAGTGAGCAGATACTGGGCAGCAAAGAGGTGGGGCAGATATCCGCTGGTACATCTGCTAAGCACCTTCCTCACTAGGCGGGTGAAGAAAGGTGCTGATCACTGACTCCAGACTCAGGTTGCTGCTGATGGAGCTGGTACTGCTCCTAACCCCCTGACACAGCAGCTGTGGCAGTGGTGTGGTACGTGAGCGCTGAGAAACCCCCCGGTAAGACCTGTGAGAGGATGGACGATGGCACAGATAGGCAGCAGCCAACTGACTACAAAGGATGCCTCTATAGTACTTGAGTTTGTCCTCCCTCTCGGCAGGTGAAAAACGGCCCCCATTTTGGACCGGTAGCGAGGGTCCAAGAGGGTGGAGAGCCAGAAGTCATCCCTCTGCCAGATGGTGACTATTCGGCAGTTACTACCCAGGCAAATCAGCATGCAGCGGGCCATCTGCGCAAGTTACTCTGAGGGACTCCCTGCCTTCATCTCCACTGTATACTGCCATTGTGTGTCTGGGTTATCTGCCTCATCTTCTTCATCTCCCTCTACTTCCTCTGGCTGCTCCTGCTCCTCCACTCCTGTCACCTGGGTAGAAAAACCACTCATTTCGCCAGACATTGCTTGTGTTCCAATGTCCTCCTCTTACCCCTCCTTCATTTCAGCCACCGTTGGACTCATGTGGCCGTGAGATGTAGTCGCCATGTCTCCAGTCCCCTAACCAGACATATTTTGCAGCATCTGTTCCAGGACATGAAGCAATGGAATGACAATGTTCATCCCGTAAAGAAATACCTTAGCACTCCAGGGATAAGGTGAAAAATAAATTATATTTATTGAAACATTCTTTTAGTAAACATATCTCCAATTTAGTGATGCAAAGTAGTACAAGAAATCCAGACTTTCCATTGTCTGTCACCATGGTTTCAATTTTCAGTTGTTGCGGAGAAAGCCGGGAATCGATTTCATATTTCATGACGCGGAGCAGTTCCTCCCCTGTGTGACTTAATTCGCCCAGGCAAACCAGGTGTGGAACTGCGTGACACCTCAGGGTGAGCACTAAGACTTGTCGCTGCAGTGGAGGCTGAGGTGGTGGAGGAGGAGGAGGCGTACATTGGCGTAGGGTCAGCAGTTTGACAACGTGAAGGAGAAATCGGCATCTCATGACCAAGTTGCTGGTGTGGCAGGAAGCACATTCACCCAGTGGTCTGTAAAGGACATGCACTGTCCCTGACCATAGTTACAGCTCCACATGTCCGCACTGCCATGCTCTTTGGAAGACACCGACAGGCTCAAGGACTGGCCCACCTTCCCTTCTACATATTTTTGCAGGGTTGGTACTGCCTTTTTCGAAAAGAAATAATGACTTGGGACTCTCTACCTCGGCTCCGAACAAGCCATCAGTTCTCTCAATGGTGCAGAGTCCACCACTTGAAAAGGGAGGGACTGCAATACCACCAGCTTGGACAGGAGCACGGTCAGCTTCTGCACCGTAGACAGCATACTGCGAGGAGCAAGAATATCTGGACCGGTAGATGATGGGAAAGACAGACAGCTCTCTTCGGCAGAGGTAGTGGAGCCTTGACTGCCTGAAATGAGATATGTGCCACTGGGTGCTGCTGCTGTTGCTGCGGCAGGATGGACCACCAAATCTGAGATACGTTTCTCCAGGCCACCTTATTGTGACATTGCATATGTTGACGCAGGCCCATGGTGGCAACATTAGGTCCCTGGCCATGGTTCAGTTTCTGCCCACAGATTCTACATATACCCATGTTCACCTCCTCCGGTGTCTTGGCAAAAAACTGCCACACCGCCGAGTAGGTGATTTTACCACCAACGCTCTGCACTGACTGACTGCTACTGCCGCTTCCTCGGTGAGCCCCTGCACCGCTACTTTCTGGGCCAGAAGGGACCTGTGAAGCAGGTGGTCTACCCCTGGAGGAGTAGCCCACCCCTGAAGGTCCCTGTGGTTCTTTTAACTCTCCGGCCACTTCTTCTGTGACAGAGGCAACCGTCAAGAGGATGGGGTCCCTCTACCACAGCTGATGTTCACACTCTCTTGGGGGGAACTCCAATCTGCCTCTGGAGACATTGCCTGTTGACCTAGGAATCAAATAAATAAATAAATATTAATGCTGTATTTTTTAAAGAACAGAGACATTTCAAGTAAGTTAATCAATACTTACGGCCAGAGTTCCCGGTGAGACAGGATGAACATTTGCTTGTCATGGTGGGTGATCTTCGGGCGATGGGAGGGATAGACCCCCACTTCGCTCCCCTTCACAGTGCCACTTGATAAAGTGGTCACGTACGCTCTTCCAATGTTTCATCATGTCATCAACTGTAGAAGAAATTATAGTGGGTTAACTTTTAAGGTGAGTGACAAGTGACTTTTTTAATTCTGTCCTTCCAGCAATACCTATTCCAACGCCTGTCACCACAACCTGTCAGCTGTAAAAGGGGACATTACTGCTGTGGCCACAGATCTGAAGTCACATTTTGTAACTGACAACTTTTTGAAGTGACAGGTACTGGAATGCGGAAAAGGTTAGTGTAAAAAGTCAACTAAGATCTTGACAACCAATACGACAGACAAATAGAAATATAAAATGAAACTTACGGATGAGCCCCTGCTTTTGGGCATCATACTTGCTCCAGTCCCCCGGGTACAGCACCTCACAGATTGCTGTCCAGGATCTGTGTTTCTGGATGGTTGCTGTACCCAGGGTGGCTCTTGTCTCAAAGCCCTGGGCGGATATGTACCTGTAACAACAACAAAAATAATTAATTTCTTTTCATAGACCACCACCATAAAACAATACTAGGACAAATGTGGCCAAGTGTTCTTATGACAATAAATAACACATCAGTATATTTAACAATAATGCACACAGGCCTACTTTTCACTTTCACTTAAAAGCACATGTGCTTGTAAACAGCATAAAAAATTTGGTTAGTTTAGGCTAAAAGAACATACATAGATCCATGTTCACAATCAGTCTCTTCACATTCATGTCCATGCGGTGGTATGTTTTGGGAGGCATGCTGATGTGTCCTCTTCCAACCAGACCAGGAAGTGCTGAGCAGGACCTTACTGTGTTAAAAAAAAAGAACAAAAGACCCTCCAAAAACACACTCATCATAGGTGGGATCATTATTTTTTTTTTTTAAAAAAAACCTAAAATTGTCTAAAAACCGCCCAAAAACCTGGACAAAAAACGTTCAATAATTTTCTGCTTGGTTCCCATTGACTTAATTGTTAATCTTCTGTCTGGAAACTGAGCAGAAGAATGAACATGTTCTAAGTTTTTCAGCGGTATAAAAAATAGTTTTGGCAGAAAATCCATTCAGCAGGGACTGCAGTACGGTTTTTCTATTAAAGTCTATGGGGGAGGGCGTTGCTTGTCAGTTTTCAGGTGGTTTCTAAATCCGCAAACTGTCTGAAAAAACTACCAATAAACCATGCTGTGTCAAGGGGCCCTAAAAGTGTTTAAATGGAAATGTAATGCTTCAAATTAGATCTAACATGCTGCTTCTCTCTAATTCATCTTTTGTATAGTCCCAAGAAGCACCAGGTTGCTTTTAAAAGACTTTCACTCTAAGGGTGTCATGTCCCAATATGCAAGCGTCACTTTTTTGGTCTATTTTGTGGCAAAAACACTTTTTACGCCATAATCTCGATGTAAATGCACTGTCGTACACCAAAATTAGGTGCATTATACGTTAGGTATGACACTTTGTGTGTACGAGCTCTGTCATTGCCAAAAAAGGATATATAACAAAATATTGAGATGAACTTTTGTTATTGAACTTATTTTCCACGATAATTTGCAAATAAATTATTTCCAAATCAGACAATGTGATTTTCAGGATTTGTTTTCTCATTTTGTCGCTCATAGTTAAGGTCTACCTATGATGTCAATGAAAGGCCTCTCTCATCTTTTTAAGTGGGAGAACTTGCACAATTGGTGGCTGACTAAATACTTTTTTTCCCCACTGTATATGTCCCCTCAGTCAGTCAGGTATATAGATATAGGTCCCCTCAGGCTGGTATATAGATAGATATACTTTTTTCCCAGTGTACACATGTTCTATAGAGAAAGAGATTGAGCCCTCAGATAAATTTCCTCTGGTGGGCTCAGATATTTCAGTCTGACTAGTGGGGGCTAATGATTTTCCCATCAGATTCTGATCAACTTTTTAGTGGATGAAAACAAAAATGACTCAAAAGAAGCAGCTGAATTATAAGAAAACTGAAAAATGATGAGAAACCAGTATCTAAACTTCTCTAATGGACTGAAATGAATAAACACTGTTGGGAGACTGATCCACATTGCAATCAATTGTCCTCTATATTAACCTTCATTAGGATAATAATGAACTGTTGTACATATACAGTAGCCCAAGGTGATAGTACAGAAATGAAATGAAATGCAGCTTAATCCTGTTACTATTACAGCATTGCATTATTTTATTAGACCTTTTAGTATTTCCTAATATGAATAAAACACTATGATTGTTCAGTTGACCTAGGATATCTTTGTTTTAGATGGAAGAACTCTAACTCTGACCTGGATAAAAATCTTACTTTTCTGAGTGCAACTCTTCAGTTCTTCTACATTGTAATGACCTGATAAATATACAAGGTAAGTTCAATCAAACTAGTTTCTTCTCTAGAATTCGACTGGTCCTCTTGGGGCTTGGTTATTTGAATAGTTATTTTTAGTGATTCTAATCTAATTTCCACACTTGTATATAATAAACTTATTCTGTTACCATATTTCGCAGCATGGTAGGCCATTAGCTTTCTGATAGAATCAACCTAATTACCCCAACTAGAGATGGGCGAATTTCTCAAAAATTAGATTCGGTCACTTCGCCGAATTTTCCGACATCGGGCTTCATCATCGTCATCGTAAGAGCTATCAGCCGCGGCAGCACCTTCCCTGATGAGCACAGTGAGAGGAGTGTGAGCTCCCGGCATCGCGCCCGGACTTATATAGTGCGGTGACGACACAGAATCCCGCCGGTCTCTGATTGGCTTCATCTCTGCACATGTCATGCAGGCTATGCCCTTCTTCCTCCCAGAGTGCTTTGCCCCATGTAGCGCCATGTGCTCGCAGCCATTTTATCAATCAAAAGCACACTTCGTTCACCTGAAGTACCCCAAAGTTCGACTTCGTTCCGAACCGAAGTTTTCCTGAAATTCTAAACGAATTCCACTTCGTTAGAATCAATTCGCCCATCTCTAGTGATAATCTATCATCGACCATCGAATATCTTATTGGTTATTGCCGTTATCGACCATCGACCCGATGACGATAGTCAACGTAATCGCTCATCACTAATAATTAGAGATGGGCGAATTTCTCCAAAATTCGATTCGGTCACTTCGCCGAATTTTCCGACAAAATTCGTTTCGGTCCGAATTACTTCAGGACAAATCGCGTTAAAAAACAGCTATTTCCAGGCTGCACAGAGCCTGCAGGGTGCTCTAGAATGTTGTGCCATGCTTAAATATGCAGAGGGAGCTTGGTTTGATCTTCATACAATGTTGTGTTTTAGTATGACACGCACATGACTGCCGCCGCTCTTAGAATCGCTTCACTATAAAATTCCCTGGGCACTTAAGAGGGCAAAACTGACCAAAAAACTCAAGCAGGAATGTAGCCTGATAAAGTCATGGCAGCGACAGCTGGAAAAAAACAAGCTGAGAGCTCAGGTGGCAACATTAGTGACAGAGTGTGGAGGTGACGGCGGCAGCCACAGCAGCATGAGGTCAGAGAGTGGCACAATGACATTCTGGAGGTGGCAAAAACAGGAGTAGGCCACAGAGTGGCACAATGACACAGTGTGGAGGTTATGGCAGCAGCCACAGCAGCAGCATGAGGTCAGACAGTGGCACAATGACATTCTGGAGGTGGCAAAAACAGCACTAGGCCACAGAGTGGCACAATGACACAGTGTGGAGGTCGCGGCAGCAGCAGCATGAGGTCAGACAGTTGCACAATGACATTCTGGATGTGGCAAAAACAGGAGAAGGTCACAGAGTGGCACAATGACACAGTGTGGAGGTCACGGCAGCAGCAGCATGAGGTCAGACAGTGGCACAATGACATTCTGGAGGTGGCAAAAACTGGAGTAGGCCACAGAGTGGCACAATGACACAGTGTGGAGGTCACGGCAGCAGCAGCATGAGGTCAGGCAGTGGCACAATGACATTCTGGAGGTGGCTAAAACAGGAGTAGGCCACAGAGTGGCACAATGACACAGTGTGGAGGTCACGGCAACAGCAGCATGAGGTCAGAGAGTGGCACAATGACATTCTGGAGGTGGCAAAAACAGGAGTAGGCCACAGAGTGGCACAATGACAGAGACTGGAGGTGACGGCGGCAGCAGCATGAGGTCAGAGAGTGGCACAATGACACAGTGTGGAGGGCACGGCAGCAGCCACAGCAGCAGCATGAGGTAAGACAGTGGCACAATGACATTCTGGAGGTGGCAAAACAGTAGTAGGCCACAGAGTGGCACAATGACAGAGAGTGGAGGTGACGGTGGCAGCAGCATGAGGTCAGACAGTGGCACAATGACACAGTGTGGAGGTGGCAAAAACAGGAGTAGGCCACAGAGTGGCACAATGACACAGTGTGGAGGTGGCAAAAACAGGAGTAGGCCACAGAGTGGCACAATGACACAGTGTGGAGGTCACGGCAGCAGCAGCATGAGGTCAGGCAGTGGCACAATGACATTCTGGAGGTGGCAAAACAGTAGTAGGCCACAGAGTGGCACAATGACAGAGAGTGCAGGTGACGGTGGCAGCAGCATGAGGTCAGACAGTGGCACAATGACATTCTGGAGGTGGCTAAAACAGGAGTAGGCCACAGAGTGGCACAATGACACAGTGTGGAGGTCACGGCAGCAGCAGCATGAGGTCAGGCAGTGGCACAATGACATTCTGGAGGTGGCAAAAACAGGAGTAGACCACAGAGTGGCACAATGAAAGAGACTGGAGGTGACGGCGGCAGCAGTATGAGGTCAGAGAGTGGCACAATGACATTCTGGAGGTGGCTAAAACAGGAGAAGGCCACAGAGTGGCACAATGACACAGTGTGTAGGTCATTGCAGCAGCAGCATGAGGTCAGGCAGTGGCACAATGACATTCTGGAGCTGGCAAAAACTGGAGTAGGCCAGTAGGCACAATGACACAGTGTGGATGTCACGGCACCAGCAACAGCAGCAGCAGCATGAGGTCATAAAGTGGCACAATGACAGAGTGTGGAGGTGGGTGGCAATACCAGTCCCTGGTAAAGATGGTTGGTGGCAGATGGAGAAACTGTCAGCAGATGTGTGGCATCAGGCGGGTGGCGGCATCAGAATAGTGGCTGAGGCAGGTAGTTTGAACCCAGACTCATTTCTCACAGTTTGGGTGAGGCGTCATGGCTGATGTAGTCTGACGCCTAAGGCATTGGTGTGTGGAAATCCTGGCTGATCCACGCCTGATTCATCTTGACAAAGGTCAGTCGTTCCACATTTCCCGTGGACAGGCTGGAATTCCAACGGGTGGAAACATCGCATATCAGAGTGTGTTGGGGGAGGCCGGTCTGCCGCAGCAACTCGAGGAGGGTGTTCCTGGCTTTGTAGGAATGGATGAAGTGCATGCACAGTTTCCTGGCCATTTTCAGAATCTTCTGAAGATCGGTGGAAGACTTCAGGAACCTTTTCACAACCAGATTGAATACATGCCCCATGTAGGACGCAGGGACCATCCCTCCTCGGTGCAGCGCGGACACCATGTTACTCCCATGGTTCGTCACCATGGTTCCGATTTGCAGTTGGTGCGGAGAAAGCCACACATCGATTTCTTGCTGCATGACGTGGAGCAGTTCCTCCCACTTCGTTCACCGAGGCAAGCCAGGTGTAGAACTGCGTGACACCATTGTGCCCTACACATGTGGTATGATGGAGCAGTACTTGTGGAGGCTGAGATGGTGGTGGTGGTGGAGGAGGCGGACATTGGCGCAGGTGCCGCAGTTTGACAACGTGGAGGAGAAAGCGGCGTCTCCTGTCCAAGTTGTTGGTGTGCCTGGGCCGGAAGCACATTCACCCAATGGGCCGTAAAGGACATGTACTGGCCCTGACCGTAGTTACAGCTCCAGAAGTCCGCGCTGCCATGCACCTTGGAACAAACCGATAAGCTCAAGGACTGGCCCACTTTCTGTTCTACATATTTATGAAGTGCTGGTACTGCCTTTTTGGAAAAGAAATTACAGCTTGGAACTCTCCATCTCAGCTCGGCACAAGCCATTCGTTCTCTGAATGGTGCAGAGTCCACCATTTGGAGAGGAAGGGACTGCAGTACCAACAACTAGGACAGGAGCATGGTCAGCTGCTGCACCTTAGGATGGTTGGACGCATACTGTTGTCTCGGTACAATCGCCTCTCAGAACGACTGCTGGCGCCATGAGTAGCGAGGAGACGGAGCATCTGGAGCTGGAGATGATGGCAAAGAGAAACAGCTCCTTTCTGCAGAGGTGGTGGAGCCTTGACTGGCTGCATTGGCATGCGTGCCACTGGCCGCTGCTGCGGCGGCAGGATGGACCACCACATCTGAGCCACGTTTCTCCCAGGCCTCCGAATGGTGACGCTGCATGTGTTGACGCAGGGCCGTGGTGCCAACGTTAGCTCCCTGGCCACGCTTCACTTTCTGCCCACAGATTCTACATATACCCATATTCGGCTCCTCCGGTGTCTTATCAAAGAACTGCCACACCGCCGAGTAGCTGATTTTACCGCCAACGCTCCGCACTGAGTGACTACTGCCGCCGCTGCCTCGCTGAGCCCCTGTGCCGCTACTTTCTTGGACCTGCGAAGTGGGTTTTCTACCCCATGGCCGCTTGGCTCCCGACCTCACACTGCTGCTACCCTGCTGACTCACGGCCACACAACCCACTTGCTGGCTGCGCCGCTGCCTGATGCGCAAGCTGACGCCCTCTTCTCCTGACGATGATGAAGCCCTTGCTTCACCCGGCTCCCAAATGCGGTCGGCTACATCATCATCTATTTGTGTTTCATCGTCACTGCTGTCCTCATCACCGGTCTTGGTATGCAGAGGCTGACCCCTCACAACATGACCTCCCATGCCACTCTCCACATCTATACTTTGCCGCCTACTGCAAGAAGCAGGGGATATTGGCCCCATTTCTTTGCTGCCAAGTAGCTGCTGACTGCCCTCCTCAAATTGTTCATCCTCGCTATATAGTGGCGCTGAGCCCAGACCACATAGTAGATCTCTGACTGAGGGAACCGGATGGGACAGAGGCGGGTTGAGGACAGGTGAGGGCCGCTGACCCGCTCCCGGGCCATGCCAACTAAGGGTTGTGTCTGACGATCCCACAGACTCTTGGCTGGGGTTGTCAGATGTCATCTGGGAGGAAGTGGATGACCTAGTCAACCAATCAAGAACCCTTGGGTTGCTAGTCAGCACACGGCCGCTAGATGACAGCGGCAGTTGTGGCCTCACTGAGTGACCCCTGCTGCGACGTCCCCTTGCTGTGCTGCGACCTGGGCCTGCTCCAGGAATGTTTGTGCCACTGCCACTCGCAGGTGAAGAGCCTGCCACCTCTCTGTCTGACATACTGTTTGTTCTAAAATGTACAGACACTGTTTGATGAAGATATCTGTATATGATAAATACACACCCTGTATTTGACTCCAAATGAACCCACTAAGAAGCTTGGGTAACCCTTGGATATAAATTGCGCTCCACAAATGGGCAGGAAAAATTGACTTGTATGTGCCGTTTAAAAACTCTGTGTATTTTACTGAATATAAAAGCACAAACAGGCTTAATTAACCTTCGGATATGAATTATGCTACAGAATTTCTTCTGTGGCGGTGAAAAACAAAGTTTCTTTTACTGAGTACAACTGCAGAAAAATACTTAGTTAACCCTTGGATGTAAATTGCGCAAAAGAATTGAGCAGCCAAAAACTACCAGCTTTGTAGCGTGTTACAATGGCGTGTATTTTACGGTACACAGCAAGAGAAAAACTTGTAATCAACCTTCGGTTGTGAATTATGATACAGGCAAAATGTCTTTTCTGCCGGTGAAAAAGACTGTTTCTTTTAGTCACCACAACAGCAGAACAATGCTTAATTAACCCCTGGATGTAAATTGCGCAAAAGAATTGAGCAGCCAAAAACTACCAGCTTTGTAGCGTGTTACAATGGCGTATATTTTACGCCACACAACAAGAGAAAAACTTGTATTTAACCTTCGGTTATGAATTATGCTACAGGAAAAATTTATTTTTTGGCGGTGAAAAAGTCGGTTTCTTTTAGTCACCACAGCAGCAGAACATAATTAACCCCTGGATGTAAATTGCGCAAAATAAATGAGCAGCCAAAAAAGAATTGGTATTTCTATTTTAAAAACGCTTTTTCTTTACATGAATACAACAGGAAAAGACTTAGATCACCCTTGGATATTCAATGTGATGTGAGCAGATAGCATTAAAATTTATATGCAGTTGCACTGGACGCACACTGGACTTCAGATCCAATACCCCACAAAATCAGAAATAGAACGTTAAGAGAAGAAGTCTCTGAGACAAGCTGTGACACCCCCCAAAAATCGCTGTATAAAAAATGAGTTTATTAATAAGAGATGTCATTAGCAGCCGTGGCAGCACCTTCCCTAATCAGTACAGTGAGAGTGGTATGAGCTCCCAGCGTCGCACCCGGACTTATATATTGCGGTGACGTCACAGAATCCCGCCGGTCTCTGATTGGCTTCATCTCTGCACATGTCATGCAGGCTATGCCCTTCTTCCTCCCAGAGTTCTTTGCCCCATGTAACGCCATGTGTTTGCAGCCATTTTATCAATGAAAAGCACACTTCGTTCACGCGAAGTACCCCAAACTTCGACTTCGTTCCGAACCGAAGTTTTCCTGAAATTCTTAACGAATTCCACTGTGTTAGAATCATTTCGCCCATCTCTATTGATAATGTGTATATTTATACCTGTGAGTGATTTTGTTGGATGGGGGACCCAGTGCACAACTTTGCCCAGAGGCCCATAATGCTTTTAAGACAGCTCTGAAGGCTCCATTTGCTTTCAAACTACAAATAAACCCCTGTCAATCCCTGTCCATATGCCCTGTTACAGTTTGGCTGCATCCACATGGCAATCATAAAATACTCGTCGGATTCTATAACAGAAACTGACTGTATTTTACAATTGGTTTTCATTCTTTGGCATCGTTTTTTGGCACAGATTTTATGGTTGGTTTTCAGATTCTGCTGGCCCATTGACATTGAACAGTACATGTTCTGTCAGAAATCCAGCGGAAGAATGTACATGTTCCAAGTTTTTAGACGGTTTTCGGATTTGAAAACTGACCTCAGAAAATCTACACAACTCGGATTTTCTATTGAGTTCTACGGGGAACGATTTGAAGTCGGATTTTGATGGTTTTCAAATCTGAAAACCCTGTCAAAATCCGACTGAAAATCCATGCTATTTAGACATACCCTTTATGAAAGCAGAAGAAAGAATATCCTGGTTGTGATTTTTCTCTATGAGCCAATATGGAGAGTGATTAAGAGGCAGTGGCCCTATCTCTGGAGGACTGACGCCATCCAAATATATTATATAGACATTGTAATTTATCAAACTGAAAATTAAATGTATTCTGGAATAACATTAAACCATGTCTCAGATGGTGAGTCATCACCCCCCTCTGTGGGAATGGAATTTGTAGCATGGGACTGTAGATTCTCAACCCAGCCCTTTGACTTTTTAATTACTGAAATGTTTAGATAACATGGGTTTTATGCGTTTATGACCAAAGTTGTATATGCAAGCTGTCCAGAATACCTGATGACCTACCACCCCCCTAATCATTAAATCATTGAGCATAACAGGCGTAGGTCATTGTTCGGTCCACAGCAGAAGCGCAGTCCGTGATTGCCATTTCGTGGCGATAGTGAGCAACCACTCTCATAAGACAATCAAGTGTCCACCCACCTCATTATATTTTCAGCCAGTAAAAGAGTAGGCAAATATGAGGGAGGTGGCGAAACCTGGACTGAGTTTTGGGGCCTATAAAGCACGTGACCAGACTCAAATCTGTGTTCATAGCCTGGGGTTCAATTTCTGATTGAGCTGTGTTCCATTCTTCTTTATCCAAACCCCTTGGATCTGAAAGCTGAAACATCTGTAAGTGTGAAATCTTTCTAAGCATTTATCCCTTTTATTTTCATAACTGTATTGATGCGTATGTATGTCATTGTTTTTTGTGTTTTTCATGTAAGCATTGGACCTTCTCATATTAAGTTATCAGTAATTTCGTTAATTTTTTATTGCTGCACGGATCCATTTCCTTGAAGGAGTGTATTTTTTTTTGTAGCTGCTGGAGAGCATGTGAGGTGGCCTGTAAGCATTTTTACGTGTTTTTAGAATATCTGTTAGGAATCAGATTCCTTCCGGCTGATTCCTTTTTGCTTATTGAAGGAAGGTGGTGGCAGTGGATATATTTTTGGGATGCTGGAACTGTCTTGTGGTGAGATTTATGCTTGATTCGCTACCTGATTGAGAGGTGAGCGCAAGTGGAGATAAATCTACCCCATTACAGTGGCCCCAGTCACGTGCTGGTGAGTGTGTACGTGACAGACATCCATTAATCTGAATAGATGCCATGTTATATTACTTTTCTTTTCCTTTAGGGCAACCTAGCTGGTTGTTGCTTTAACTGACAAAATTAACCGTTAGGCTATGTTCACACAGTGTAATTGCGGGGACATATTTTGCCCGCAATTACGCCGTGTGCTCAGGAGCGGGAGGGGGCGGGGGGGCTGGCAGCCCGCCGGCCCCATACACATTCATTATTCACGGTGCGTATATGCTGTGAATAATTGACATGTCACTTCTCTTCCCACTCGCCGTAATGTGCGAGCGGGGAGAGGAGACGTAATCCATAGTTCTCATAGAGAACTGAGGATAACTGTAATGACTGGGATGTATCTCGCCCCATATTTAGCGCAGTACGGCGTGAAATATGGGGCGATATACATCCCAGTATAAGCCATGTGAACATAGCCTGTAGCTCTCATGAAACCAAAAACAGTTTTAGGCCTTAAAGGAGTATTGTCTACACATTAATTAGCATTAAACATGTAGCAAAGGTCAACAAAGAATATTACCAAACATATTGCTGATTTTGCTTCCATTTAGAGCTAGAGCAGTTCCTATCTCCTACTTGTGTTTACAAGCTCGCTAGGTTATCGACCATCTCTCTGTGCACCAGCAGCCCTGGCTGAGATGTTGACCTCACAGCCTGCTGTGCCTTATCAGTAGCATAGAAGCTTGTTTATGTTGCTTACTTTAAAACTTTAACCCTTTAGAGGTCTACAGCTTTTTGCTCTGCTGTTAAAACCCTTCCATTATCAATGTTCTGCTAACAGAAGCTAGGAAGAGTGAAGCTTATATGTCAATCACTACTGTAAAACTGCCCCCAGCCTGAACAGGAAGTGGGAGCCTGAAGCTGACTGTGAATAGCAGGCTGATTAGAAAACCCTATTTAAAGGGGGTTCCCACCAAATAAAATTGGCGTGGGAAGCTTGCAAGTTAAATAACAAATACTTTCACAATTCATTATTATTAAAAATTCTCTACCATTTTTTCTTTTGGCTGCTACTTTAGTGAGCCATAGTGAACAGTTCGTCTACAGGGGACGAGAGCTCCTCCGTTCTGTCCACACATGCTCAGAAATCACACACTCACTGCAGAGCAAGTGTTCTCCCCAGGTGCCGTCATACTACTTCTGTCCTCTTTACTACTTAGTAATTAATCAAACAAACAGTGCAGATAAATAACAAAAAAGGAACCCCCCTGTAAGGACCTGCAGCCTTCTTTGTTATAACCACAAGTCTATATACATGAATGTCAACATTTATTTATCTATCTATCTATCTATCTATCTATCTATCTATCTATCTAGTGGTATATGCAGTGCCATGTATGACAGATTATATACCATGGTACTTCAGGTCTCCTTTGGCTTCATTTTACATCAATGCTTCTAAGGAAGAATAGCTCTGTACATGGCACATTAAGCGTGGCACTATAATATTACATTTATATTTCTGTTGTAATAATATTGAGTCCAACAACAAAAAAACTTTGTATTTCTTTATATAGAGGTTCAGTAAGGCCTCATGCTTATCCACGAGTTCCCTTTTATGGCTCAGTGCAACAAAGAGATGTAATAAGCTGTATATGAAACCTTATTAGTTAATAGGTTTATCTAACATTATAAAATTGATGACCTATCCTTAGGAAAGGCCATCAAGATTCGTTTGATTGGGGTCAAACTCCCATCACCTCATCAACCAACTGACTGAAGGTGCTTTAGCGCTTGCACAACCGTTGAGACCCTTTCAACCAGCTGGTCGGTGGGTTTGCCAGGACTTGGATCCTGACAAACTTAATATGGACTGCCTTTCCTAAAGACATGTCATCAGTTTTCAATATTTACCTTGGCTCCTACTTGCAATAGTAGCGGAGACACAAGCATCTGCAGTACTGTTGTGTTTAATTGAATAGAAAAGTGATGCAGAACCGTATATTGCTGCTACTAAAATATGGCAATTGCAAGTATGTGAACGTTGAAGAGGTTGCGGAACTTACAAGAATGCTGATTTCCCTTTAATTATTTGACCATCAGGATACCAGTAGTCAGTACCCCACTGATGTAATATTCGTGTCCTTTTCTGAGGATAGGTCATACATTTTAAATGGCTGGATAACCCCTCTGATATAGTCAAGACTGTAACTCCCATTCTCTTCCTGGTATAAACACATCTTGATGGCCATTATAGTTAATCTCAGACTTTTTTTCTCTTATTGTGTACAGTACACTTGTGCTAAGTAAGCACTTGCAGTAGATGAGCTGTCAAATCTTATGGTCCCTGAAGGCTTATGACCATTTCCCTTATTACAATATTTGTAAAACACAATATATTTTACATTACATTTATGGTTTTTTTTGCTTTTGATGTGGCAGGTGAAGGGACACATTCATCACTTGTGGATATTTATTAAAAATGTTTTTCTCCGGTGGTTATGATTAGAAAAAAGACATACTGTTCTCCAATACATTATAATCTAGAAATGTTTGCAGATAAGAATTTTGTGCAAAAAATGTATATATTCAGAAAACTGCATAATCTTAAAATGCACAATCTTAATGTGTACATGAGTTGTGTATACCTCAGGGCTTCAAGCTTTTTCTATTATCCAAGAGATACAATGTGAAAAGTTAAATCTCTTAATACGGCCATCTAGTGACAGTGCTAGACAATAATCTGTTGACTGTGAGCTAATTATTCATGGGGAAAGGTAATTCAATACCCACTTACCTAGGGATTGTAAAGGTTTTCTAGTGGAAAAAGTATTTTCCAAATAATAGTTCTTGCAAAGTTAGGCACTTTTGTAACATAATTTCATGACATATTTGGTGTGCCTCTTGCATTCCTAAATCAGATGTCTCATGACAGGACTCAGTAGTTCTAAGTTTCGCCACATAACAGGAAACTGCACTGTGTCAACCCCAGAAGATTAGGAGATTAAATTGATTTGGCGTCAAAGGATACAGGGGTCAAGACTGAGGTTGTGAGGGTGCTACATAGATAATACATCAACAGTAATTCCATGAATTTAAAGTTTACTTTGCTAGTAGTATAATGTTGTACCATGTTAGCCATAGAAAGTAGTAGAAGAGTGAAGAAATCAGGGGATATCTTTTTCAGGCTAACTGAGTATATTTGAAGGTGAGCTTTAGAAAGTACTAGCTCCCTTCTTCAGACATGGTGTTATACAACAAACTGAAAATTCACAGACTTTTTATACACAAGACATGGATCTTCAAAGGAACTTAGAATCCTTAAAAATAACAAAATGCAATATAAGTAGAGCAGTTATTTACAACCTCAAAGTAGACTATAAGGAGACAACTCTGAGTCATTGACCCTAAGTCACACTGGAGGAAATGCAATATATCATGTACACCAGTTTTCTGCTGCATAAAAGTGGCACATTTTTGTGCACCGTAAAAGATAAAGCGATCAGTTCAACAGTAGCTCCATTTCTTGATTATGTCAGGCACATGAACAAAGGTGCACAAAATATTTGGTGGACTATTGAGTCATAATAATTAAGTAAATCTGTGATTTCATTAGTTGTGAGAGTGAGTATTTACATAATTGAATGTACAGACTGCCATTTGCTCTATGTAGGATGTACCATCTGGAAATTGAAAAGAAGCATTATGAAGCTCACGGCACACATCCAATCCCAGACTGCCTCTTGCTGCCTCCCCATACATACTATTTCTACTTCTTTCTTAACTTTGACTCCATAAAATTGCTTGTTCATGCCCTAATCATCTCGCACCTGGATTACTACAACCCTCTTTTCTGTGGCCTTCCATCTAGTACTCTTGCTCCCTTTCAATCCATCCTCAACTCCGCTGCACAGCTGATCCACCTCTCTTCTTGTCTGCCCCTTTCCTCTGTCAATACCTTCACTGGCCACCAATTGCTCAGAGAATTCAGTTCAAACTACTAACAATGACCTATAAGGCTCTCCAAAACCTGTCTCCTCCATAC
Organism: Phyllomedusa bahiana; assembly: GCA_025379985.1. Taxonomy (NCBI): domain Eukaryota; kingdom Metazoa; phylum Chordata; class Amphibia; order Anura; family Hylidae; genus Phyllomedusa; species Phyllomedusa bahiana. The sequence continues at coordinate 32,776 of JAODAL010025216.1, forward strand.
ATCTCTGACTTAATATCACATTATCTCCCCTCTTGCAATTTCCCCTCCTCACAGGACATTTTTCTCTGCTCTTGTCAGCGTCTCACACAACTGTCTACAACATTTCTCCAGTGCTTCCCCCCTACTCTGGAACTCCCTACCAAAACACATCTGACTTTCCTCCACCTTCACTAGTTTCAAATGTAACCTGAAAACCCATCTCTTGAGGATAGCCGATAAACCACACTAACCTGCTGCCATTATGCCATAATACATGCCTCTCTGTCCCTCACCATCTGTCTCCTCCTTCTCCATTGTAGGTTGCTAGGTCTTGCGGGCATGCTCCTCTCTCCTTTCATATCAGCATGTTTCTTAATGTTATTGTATTTGTCTTATATTATATTTGTCTTATATTATGTATCTGAACACCTTGGCTTGTACAGCACCCTAAAATTAATGGTGCTCTAAAATAAATGATAATAACAAAAATAAATTATAATTCTAAAAATCCTTCACACACCAATATTTCAGAAGCATCTAAACACTTTCCAGTAATACATTTGAGGAATCTCTCATCTTTTATGTTCTATGGTATTGAAAGGATTAAACAGCTTCTATGTTGTGAAGTATATTGGATTTTTAAACTAAATTCCCATTTTCCCACAGGCTTGAACAGCAAAAATGATTTACTTTATCATAATTGATGTTAATATATGCTTTTAGTATTTGCTAGATATTACTTATGCAAATCTGGTCACAGGTTGAGATAATCATTGTTGCTTGATGGTTTTGTTGTACTTAAATTGTGGTTTATGCATATGACGATATGCTATGAATAAGAACTCTTTTACTTGAAATGCATCAAAAGTTAGTCAGTTGACATAACTATAGTTACTACTGTGCTACAGTCGAAGAAGTGACTGCTAAAACCTGAAAATAGTGGAGTCAGGTTTAATTTAAATATAAAATATTAAGAACAAAAAAGGTTTAGTAGTAATAGGATAAGACCAGCTAATCAGGGCTTCCATATTCTGTACATTTTGATCTATAGTCTGTTCAGGGACAGGTTAATGTATACTTGAGGCTATAGGAGGCTCTCCTGAGGGCTGTAATGGGTGTCCCCACAATCCAGGTGTCGGGTCGCGGGCACACTCGCACCTGCATTGCGTACTCTGCTGTGGTCATCTACTCGACACTGTACCCGAGCCATGGGAGACCTCGCAGCTACGTATGATACTCACCTCACTGCGCTCCCACTAGGGCACGTGCGCAGCACTGCAGTTACATATAAAGAGACAGCGTGCCGGTGATTAGCTAACATCGGCCGCTGAATCTATTTAAGCCCTGCCCTTTCCTCAAACCCCTGCTGAATCGATAGTGCCCTGTGCCTTTAGAGGAAGCGTTCCTATCGTGTCTTTTGCGTATACTGTGTACCGAACCTTTTGCCTCTGTCCCTTGACCAAGCCTGTCCTGACCTTCCTGACTGTCCCTGACTACAAGCTTGCTTCACGATTTTGTACCATGCTACACCTCGGCTGCCACTGCAAGCAAGTCACGTCAGGGGTAGCGACCTGGTAGTGTTCCACTGCAGCAAGTTACTTAGACTCCGCTCCCTGGCGTGGCTCATACCACTGCTCTGGTCTGCCATTTGGTAGGCCCATTGTTACAAAGGCCCTGCTACTAGCTTTACAGCGGTAAGGAGGAGGGACAAATTATATCTTCAAAAAAGACAATGCAACACAAGACTAGTAGCTTATTACACTCAGAAGACAGTAAGGGTGTATTTTAAATATGCTGTTTCACAAAGCCTGCTCTTTACAGCCAGCTTCAAGCTCCCACTTCTAACTAGAATTCATAGGGCGCTGTAACAAAATGTGATGGGCCCCACCACCTAATGACAGAAAACTAAAACGGTAGCATAAGCAGCAAAAATTAAAGTGATATATAATAGCACCATTTTTCATGGTGCTAGATAACAGAAAGCCACCAACTTGTTAATCCATTAAAAGATGTACAATGTTCTTGTCAGTTCTTCCTATCACTTGGATTTGAGTGGGTCGTCTCACCCTCTAGGTCCCATAACAGCTGCTATGGCTGTAGTTATGCTCATGATTAGCATATCATCTCTGTTATTCCTAGCTGATCCTGTTACAGTGATATGAATGCTAGATGTTTCTAAACTGTAGTGTACAAGGCTAAAGAGCTCTAACAGGTTAAAGTTTGTCAGGAACAAAGATAAACAAGCTTCTGTGCTGGAGATAATACTCAGCAGGGGATCTCCATGGCCAAACAGGGCAGCTGGAACAATCAGATAAGTGAGAGATCAGAGAGAGATGGACCTTAACCAAGATAAATTTGTGTAAACCAGCATGAGATAAAATCTCCTAAACAAAACAAAAACCAGAAAAGCAATGTGTTTGTTAATAGTCTTTAATTACCTTTGCCTGCATGTTTAAAGCTAATCAATGTGGTGAGAAAACCCATTTAGCTCCTGTCTGCCGCAGCCAATTATGACTTTTCTGACAGAGCCCATGTTTAAAATCTGACGTGTCAGTTTATGTAGTAATAACCTTACCTATCCATGTGACTCAGAGACTTTTTCACATGACATATTGGGGCACATTTATCAAGACAGTTGCAGCAGAATTCTGGCACAATTTGCACCAAAAATAACATCTTACAGGCTTTACACCACATTTACTATGTGTTATAGACAGTCTCAGACACATTTGCACCTCAGTCGACAAAGAAGGTGTGGCCTCGACAAAATGGGACGTGGTTTCGCGGGAAAGGGGCATGGCTTAAAATGCACCAAAAAAGTGCCAGAATTTTGTCTCAGTTTGTGGCGTAAAAGTAATCCTAGACTAGACAGTTCTAACCTGCGTCAGATTTATCAACACTGTGATACATGTAATGCATTGTAGGATTGTCTGGTCTAACTTGAAACTGTCTTACAGTTAAACACTATTGATAAATGTGCCCTATTGTGCTTTAAGTTAGTAATACATTTTGGTCCATAGAATCCTTGCTTATTTGTAAAAAATATCAAAATGTGAAAATCTGGAAAAAAATGCAACTTTATGTTGGCATAATTTTTAAATGTCTTTTAATTTTTTTTTTACGACATTATTGGGCTTAGAAATTTAGTAAAATTTCTCAAATTTTCAAGAAAAGTTTAGTTCTGATGTGGCTTTAAAGGGCTAGTATGTTGAAATGTACCAGTTTTGGGCTTATTTGACACTTTGTTCACCTTTTATCAAGGATTTTGGGAAGCACAAAGAACAAAATACCGCCGGCACCAGTAAAGACTGAGTCTGCAATGAGGATGATGATGGTAGTTGTTCCCCCGGGGCACACTCTTGTAGTGGTCTCTCCCTCAACTGCCTGCGATGGGTGGTGTATAAGGTCCCTTTGGTGTGCGGTGCAGAAAAGACAGGCAGGAGACAAAGGGTTAAATGATTCAAATGTCAGCAGAGGTCTCCTTTACTTCATTCAAGGAAGATGTTACAAGCACACAGAGTGGATTACATTCAAAAATTACATTTCCTTTCACATCCAGTCCAAGCCACCCAGTAGACCAGTGCAAGATCAGTGATTCCCTTAATTAAAGTCCCTATTGAGCAATTTCCAGAAGTCAAACCTGGAGCTCCCCTTTACTTCAATGTGCACTGGACAATCCTAAGACCTTGGGGGTTTTGGGCCAGGTCAGAGGCTAAATGGGTCCCAAAGACCATGAGGAATGATGAGACTAAATCTCTACCTCACGCAATCCTGAGAATCCAGAGTCCTTATTAGCCCGGCTGAGACATTCTTCCTGTAGAATAGGCTTTTCCTCACTCTCTTGATCCACTCCCATGCGGTCAGAGAAATAAAGGGGTACAGCTGACCCCTGAGCCAAGCGGCAGCATAGCCTTTGTCAGGGTGGCATGATGGATTGCACCTTTGATAGCTTGCAGATGATGATGATAACCCAAACTGGTAGATAAGCGGAAAAACTCCAGTGAAGAGACCCAGGACACTAAATTTACCTGTCCTGTATAACCTTCTATTCTCTTCACCCTATCTAGTTGTCTTGACAATTCCCACCACAAGCTCTTGAATGACTGAGACTGGTTACATTTCTGCAAAACAGCATGACTGTACTCTTTTTACAAACATGTGCAGAAGCTGTTAGCTGAATATGGTAAAGTAGAGGTCAATTAAACATTTGCATAACACTGATGTGCAATTAATGCAGAAAATAGTGCAATCATTAATAAACATTTTTAACACTTTTAACTCTTAGTAGTGTATTCTACCACCAACTCCTGTAGACTTATGGGTATATCTAATATCGGGAGGGGGTGAATGCTCAAGGCTTACTACCATGTAGCAACTGAGCAATAGCAGAAGTTGTTATAGCAATAGAAAAATCAGCATATTATGAGGGTAGCTACTCCAACTTAGCATTTTAGAGGTCATATCTGTGGCCGCTTGGGAACGTCTCATGGAAATTTACACCTGCTATGAGTTGGTGTGGGTTTCAGTAATAATTTATACCCTTTTGTGTGTAAATGATGGTGAACCTGTCAGGACACTAGAAGTCACATCGTCTGCTGCTAAGCTTTTTTTTTTAACTTTTATAAAAATGACTTTGAGTGGAAAAAAGCAGCAAAAGTCACCTGGCTTACACAAAAATTTGCATATTTTAGCTGCCACTATAGCGGCAGAGAAATTGTATAGATTCCACCCATTGGGTTTAGGTGCTCTCTAACAATCCATCATATGCATACAGTCATCATATGCATAAACATTGTGTTCATTACTATAGCAGAACTGACATGACAGCAATTGTTCCAGATCTGACTCTTTACACATAACCTTGCAAAAGACAAGTTTCAGTCTATTGCCCAGAATATATCTCAAATATACTGCACTAGACCATCAACATTACACCTCAAGTAGATGTCATAGGCAAAATAATACTAAACGTTTTGTGTGCAGACATGTAGTTGCATAATATTCTAGAATCCGTCTGAGCCTCTACCCAGCCCAACGTCTGTTCAGCGAGCTGAGCCGATAGCTCACAGATGCTCCTAATGCTATAAAAAGCAGCTAGTTTCAACATTTGCAGCGATGCAAGGTACTGGTGTTGCTCATGAATTTGGAGTAATGTGGAGAGAAACAGGATTTCTGAGTCCTATCGGACTCAGAGGAAGAACTGAGACTGCTGGAAGCATTACAGTTACCAATTTCTGTAGCCATCATAAAATGTCAAGTGCACTCAAAGGTCATGATTATGTAACGAGAAGACATAGGATGTCTGATTAAGCAGCAAAAATCGCAGCTATGGAAAGCACTGGGAATATTTTACAGTGATACAATTCTTTGAAATGCCCAGATATACTGAACTAATTGATGTGCAAAATAAATGTTTTGAACAGGAAAAAAATCCATTGGAAAGAGAAAAGATGCATATCTGTTAAATAAGGTCAGTAGTAGAGGAGTGAAGGTAAACTACTACCACCTAAATCTCTCTGATCAGTACTAACTGCCATGGCATATGGAGTTAATCATGTAGGTATTCTACTGTGCAAAAGTTTTAGGAAATGTGAAAATAATATGGAAAAGTAAGAATGAAATATATTTTAAATATTGAAATATTAATAGTTTATTTCTATCAATTAACAAAATGAACAGTAAATAAACAAAAGAAAAATCAAAACCAAATCACTAATGTCGCATTTTTTTCCACACCTGCCTAACACTTTTGCACAGTACTGTAAGACTGTCATGAATAATTTGATCTAAACATATTGATACTGTTATACTCCAGGGTTTACTTCAGCTGGAGCACCAGTCCCCTCAGTACAGATTTTGTCTTGTTTGAATGAGTGAATCAATTAAAAATTTAGTACAGTGAACAGTAAGACACATCCATCTTGTTCAACCAAGGACAGGAAAAAGAAGTGGATGGAGAAGAGGGGTATAGGTAGTTATAGGATTTTATTTCTTTAAGTCTACATTTGAACACACATTGTTTTCCAAATCCATGTACCATGCAGGCTGCTAAAATCATAGCTCTGAAGTTTATTCAAGAATGTGTGTGCTGCTATGGAATAATTCAGGTAATTTCTTCAATTCAGACATTATACAGGTAAAGTAACAATACGGGTTTCTAAAATGGTGGAAACAAAACAGCGGTTTCCTACTTCTCACCCGCTAGCTAGTGATAGAGTCAATTTTTCAATGCAGCGCTTTGTAATGCGCCCGATCTCAGGGGACGTGCAGGAGGCGGGGCACACTAGAACCGGATTGAAGCTACATATTTGTAGCTTCGCTATGGCATTTCTGGGTGCATTACTGCTGGAACAGGTAAAACCCTTTCAAAGTGGTATACTTGATACAGAACTGTCGCCTGAGCGCTAGAATGCACCTGATTTATGACCTGCTGTAGAGCGTGTACATGAATCAGGCACATTCTACACTAATGTTAGCCGCATGAAATTTGGCGTGTTAACGCCAAATTTCATACATGTCGCCCAGAGTTTCCGACACTAAAGGTCATATTGCGTTTCCTCAAAGCTCATCTTCAGCAACAAATGTATATATTAGACCACAATATCATTGCATAAAAAAATCATTTTTAAGGAAACAAAAAAAGTATGACATGCATCTATCATCCTTAGAACAATAAAGAGGAGTAGCCGGACAATCTTGGACTTGAAAGTATGCACATACAGCTATGAGTATACCACTACACTTTTTAATTTTCTGAAAACTTATATGTTATGCTTTTAGAGCATTTGATATTTATTAAAGAATGAGTATTAAAGAGAAATTATATTGTGGTCTAATATATACATTTAACTTGACCAAGATCATGCCTCTGGTCTTATGGTCAATACACAGCACACTTAGGGGCAATTATGGTCATATATAAATATATATATATATATATATATATATATATATATATATATATATATATATATATAATGCAGTGCTTATTGCTGGCTACTCTTTCCTCCTAGTCCATCACCTGTAAACGGATTGCAGGATCTCTCAAATTTATGGATATTGAAAAAGGAAACATGAAGGAAGAGACCACTGAGGCATCGGTTCAAGGAAAACTTTAAGTGATACCTTTCATAAATACTGTGAATTATCTATTGTATAGCATATAGTGCTAGATATAAGTACAGTGTTTTTGGGATGACCAGGGATTGGCTGGCCATTAAATTCAGTGACAGATGAAATTTTAAAAAAAGTATCAGTTAAAGTTACGTTTTAGCCATTGGCAATTATTCTATGATATCATTGAAATATATTAAAATAATACCCTATCTGTCCAGTAATTAATTCAATGCTTCAAAAAATGAACTAATGCGATCCAGTCCTGGTGTTCTTGAAGTTCATAGCTAAAGTATATGGACCTGGATTATGCATATAAACTGATTCACAAATGTGAAAAAAGGCAGCAGACTCACCACTTCACAGTCTCTCAGATGCACCTGTTCATTCCTGATTGTGGCAGCTAGCATCCAAACGCGCGATTCTTCGGCTCACGGCTCAGAGCCCATAGACAGTGCACAAACAGAAGAAATTAGAAGGCCAGCGTATCGGTGCAAATAATCCAAGCTGCTTTATTCCTTGTACAAATACATGCAGAGGGTACACCGATATCAACCAACGCGTTTCGGGCTGTTTCTTCGGCCCTTGCTCACCGTGAGCAAGGGCCGAAGAAACAGCCCGAAACGCGTTGGTGGATATCTGTGTACCCTCTGCATGTTTTTGTACAAGGAATAAAGCAGCTTGGATTATTTGCACCGATACGCTTGCCTTCTAATTTCTTCTGTTTGTGCACGGACCTGGATTATGTTTGAATCACCTCTAAGGCTATGTTCACACGGCTTAAAATTGGACGTATTTCAGTCCGTAATTACGCACCGGTGTGCACAAATTACGGCTGGAATACGTCCAAGTCATTATGGTAATCCACAGTTCTCACAGAGAACTATGGATTACGTCTCCTCTCCCTGCTCGGCGAATCCGCCAGGCGGGGAGATAATTGACATGTGAATTACTAGAGGCGTATACGCGCCGCTGGTAATGCAAGTCTATGGGCCAGCGAGGTAATTACGCCCTGCATTTAACCCGTGTGAACCTAGCCTTAAAGAAAATCTTTCAGCTGGTTTATGCTGCCCTATCTGAAAGCAGGATGTGATAGAGGGAGAGAAGCTGAGCTCTGTGATATATAGGTTTATATGTTTCAGAGCAGGTTTTTTGAATAAAAAGCAGAGAAAATGCTGATGGAACTAATTAAGAGACAGTGGAAATCCTGCTTATCCCACCACATACAGTGATTCACCACTTTCCCTGCATAAGTGTTCAGAGCAAACTGTCAATCACTGTATGTGGGTTTAGTTTTTTGTAGTTTTACTTTTGGTTTGATTTCTTTCTCTTCTTTTTACTCAGAATCCTGCTTCAAATCATATAACCCTACAGTATGTATCACTGAGCTCAGTTTTTTTTACTCTAACTTATAAACCTATATATCACAGAGTTCATCCTCTCTCCTCTATCATATAACCCTATATACAACAGAAGACAGCTGCTGCGGCTGCTGCTGGGTAGAGAGAAGTTGCTGTTGCGCCTGTTTTGCGATCTGGTGTGATTGCTGGGCTAAGATGGTAGTGAGGTCAGAAACGCTCGGCAGAGGCACCCTGGCAGGATCCATGGCCGGATCGAACTGTAGCGGCTGGAGTAGTGAATCTGCTGCACCACTACAGGCAATGGTGTAAGCCACACCAGGGAGTGGAGTCTAAAGGGCCACTGATTTTCACCAGAGCCCGCCGCAAAGCGGGTTGGACTTGCTGCAGCAAACGAACCCCCAGGGTGCTACCCCTGGAAAGACTTGTCTGCAGTGATGGCCGAGGTGTGGCGTGGTACAGAATCGCTAGGCTAGTTCGAAGTCGGGGACAGGCAGGAAGGTCAGAACAGGCGACAAAAAGGTTCGTGGTTGAGGGACGGAGGCAAATAGGTACTTTACATAGAATAGCAAAGGAACACTATGAAATGCTTTCTCTCTAGGCAACAAGGCACTATCGATCCGGCAAGGAACAGAAGGAAGGGGAAGGGTTAAATAGGGTCAGTGTCCGGTGATCACAAAGGCACTGGCCCTTTAAATTTAAACAGAGCTGGTGCGCGGGTGTGCCCGTTCCCTTGGAAAACAGAGATGTCAGGATCAAGGCTGGACACCGGTACAGAGCTGCGACATGCAGGCAAAGGTGCCGCTCGCAGCAGGGGCACGAGTGAGCCCTCAACCCGGAGCGAGGGTCACGTGAGAACCCATGACACATGTACCCTTATATATTAGAGAGCTCAGCTCATCTCCTCTATCATATAACCCTATATATCACTGAGCACAGCTTCTCTCCTCTATTTTTTAACCCTATATATCATAGAGCTCAGCTCCTCTCCTCTATCATATAAACCTATATATCACAGAGCTCAGCTCCTCTCCTCTCCTCTATCATATGACCCTATATATCCAGAGCTCAGCTTTTCTACCTCTATCACGTTCTGCTCTCAGATAGGATATCATAAACCACTTGGTAGGTTTCCGTTAAATGCTATGCAATATCTGACAGTAAGATCAGTGTGTGGTCAATGCAAAAATTACAACTTAACACCTGAAAGATATCCATTGTTTTCTTGAAGTGAAGTAAATTAAAACTTTCAAGGGTCCTAAATAAAGTGTGGCGTCATTCAGTCTGTTTGATCTTGGTTTAACCACTTCCCAGCATTGGACGTGCCGTACGTCCTAGTGGTAAGTGATTTCTCACAAATGGGCATACTGGTACGTCCTGGACATCGTGTGGTCTCTCAAGTGGGACTCGCACGATCGCGACATAGGACAAGCTGTATATTAGAGCTGGTCCCATGCTGCATCGATGCTTAGCTGCCGCGTTCTATCATGATAGCTAAGGGAATGACAGATGGAGGGAGCTCCTCCTGTCCCCTTGCAGCAGCCGCGGCATGATGGCAGCTGCTGCTGTCTCACCTCACATCCCAGGAGTATAAGAAACACTTCTGGGCTGTATGTGACATCACTACGACAGGCCGTGCCCTGTGATTGAGAGTTACCATGGAGACAAGTACATAGCCGTTCTGTTATGTACTGCTCTCTATTGTATCAGTAATTTGAAGATCACTGATACAAGTCCCCTATGGGGACAAGTCAAAAAATGTGAAAAAGTAAAAAAGTAAAACACAAAAAATAAAATAAAAAGATTTACACCACCCTTTTCCCCTTTAAAAACGCCAATCGGCCCAAAAGAGATAAAAATAAATAAATAAATAAATAAATAAATAAAGTGCACATATTTGGTATTTACACATGCGTCACGACCTACCCTATAAATCTGTCACATAAATTAACCTGCACAGTGAACGCCATAAAAAAGTCACAGAATTTTTGTTCATCCCTTAGCACATAAAATGGAATAAAAAGTGATCAAAAACTTATATAGATGCCAAAGTGGTACCAATTAAAACATCACTTCATCCTGTAAAAAAAGCCTTTATACATCTGTATATGAAAAAAAAAAAAGTTATGGCAATCAGAAAAAAGTGATGCATAAATATTATTTTACCCAATAAAAAAGCTGTTTTTTTTAAAAGCGCTTCAACATAAAAAAAATATAGAAATTGGGAATGTCATAATCATATTGACCCAGAGAGTAAAACGAACTTGTCACGTATACTACATGGTGAGCTCTGTTAAAAATAAAAAACATGCCTAGGATTGCAGTATTTTCTTCACCCTGCCTTCCAAAAAGTGGATTTAAAAGTGGTGATACCAATAACAAAATACAGCTCATCCCATAAAAAACAACTCCAAACACAGCTGCACACAGAAAAAAAAAAAAAATTGTGACTCTCAGACTATGGTGATGCAAAAACATGTTTTCCCTTTTGAATAAAAGTGGTTTTATTTTGTAAAAGCAGTAAAACATTAAAAAATATACAAATTTGGTATCACTGTGATTGTATCAACCTGCTGAGTAAAGAACCCCTTCTTGAACGTGGCACTCAATGCTGCATAGTTCCAGGACAATTCTGAGGCAATTGTGTAGAACTGTACTTCGTATTTGCCTACGGAGGAGTCTCCTTGTCGTACATTCAACAAAGCTGTCTTAGCAGAAGAGGCACGGGCAGGTTCCTGGAAGAAAATGCTGAATTGACAGAGGAACGTGGAGAGACATTTTTGAAGTTTGGAAATGGAAAATTTTTTCAAATTTTCATGGTATTTTGATATTTTTCACAAATAAACAAAAATTGTATTGACCAAAATTTCTTACTAATTTAATGCATTATGTGTCGCGTGAAAATAATTTCTGAATCACCTGGATAGGTAAAAGTGTCAAAAAGTTATTCGCATATAAATTGTCACATGTCAGATTTAAAAAAATGGGGCTCTGTCAGGGAGGTCAAAACTGGCTGTGGCGGTAAGGGGTTAAAAGTAGTTAGATGGTTCAATGAGAAACTTTTGGTAATTGATGATTTAGAAATTTATTTTGCTATCAAAATAATCGTATGCATCATTAAAATTGCCCACTGAAAATATGGTTACATTGCATACTGCTAAAAATAAGTGAATTGTAGTAGCAATGAAGTACACCTGTGTAGTTAGAGGGATAATTGAATCAATGGAGGAGGAAATTGTAGGGGACATTTGGTATCAGATGACCACTTTATCTATTCTGGTTGACATGCATAAACTTGGCTTTTTCATAGTGTAGAAGGTGCCGTAAGTATTGTATGTGGGTTCCTAAATCTGGTGTGGGGTATGCATTGCATAGCATATTTTTTGGCTCATATTTGGTGCATAATTGGCAGATTCAAAAGTGTTGTTTCTGGCGCTGGAATCGGCAAGTTTTGTCATAAGACTCTTCATACATCTATAGAGCATGGTTACAACAGTCTTTTTTGGCTCAAAGCATGTCAGAAAACTGCCACAGCCCAGTTCAAAAATGTCACCCTCCAGAGGCATTGCGAGGGTCCTAAAACATCCGGGGCCCGAGCCCTCTGCTACAGTTTTCTCAGTAGTGCTGGGTTCGCACAGCATTTTTCATGGCACATTGTGAACTTCGGCATGTATATTTATGAAGAAAGAAAACACATGTTCCAGTCACTAATTTTACATGTATTCCACATAGATCCTGTCCATGACCTCAGCAGTCACTGTATAGTGAGAATCAGTGCTGGCAAATTTTCTTTTTCTAAACCACTCATTTATGTACAGTAGTGTAATACTTCTAAATAATACAGTTACCAAATAATACACCTATGCATGGAACAGATTTTCCACACATATTATCGTCATAATGTTATTAAAAAAATCACACAATACCAAGACCATCAACTCCAATTCTACCACTAAATAAGGCTTAATGATACTTCCAGACCATGACCCCATGTGAGCACCACATAGTGACTACCAGTTGTGTGTAGGCTCTGCAGATGTATAAGTGATTATGGTGTAGTAACAGGCAGTGACTCACAAGTGACGTCTTTTCAAATCAGAATGGTCGTCTTCCCCTTGTTTTTGTCCTTTCATTCCAGACCGCCATGATGACTTCTCCAAACCATGACTCGTCTCTGCAGAATTTACCAAACACACAACTTAGAATCCACACTTTTCCAGCAGCTCCTTACCCATTCTTTATTTCTATACAAACTCCTCATGGGGTGATGATGGGGAGTTATGGGATGATAGGTTGCTGCTGTATTTTGAAGGCTTACAGGCATAATTTCCTGGGGGGTGGGGAGGGGAGATGACCAACTCCCTGGAGATTGTGCTGTGGCTGTGACCCATACCCCCAGGATTATGTTGTGTGGCATGAGGTATATAGGCCCCCTTGGGTGGTAGGTAGTTATGTATTTCCCCTCAGTAGGTAGGTATATATGTTTCCTCTTTGGTAGGTAAATGCTGTATAGCGAAAAACAAAACACAAGGCAGGGCACCCCTAGTGCAGAGTGTTTGGATAGATGAATAATACTTGGTCAGTATTGCACTAACCTGGTGATGTTGCGCAAGTCAGGAGGCGCAACTCTCCACAAGCCTATTGGTGGTAGTCTCTGCAGCCGTCTCTCCTCCTTCTGTGCTGCCACAAACGGGCTCCGGAGTATAGATTTTGGGAAATATATTAGTGCTAAAAAGCAGCTATAAAATGAGGTATATAAGGCGCTAAGACTACTTGTTAAAACAAACAGACGTTTAATTAGGACATAACAGGGGATAAAAAGAATATGGACTACGCGTTTCTCTCTAAGCAGAGTTTCCTCAGGTGCTGAGGAAACTCTGCTTAGAGAGAAACGCGTAGTCCATATTCTTTTTATCCTCTGTTATGTCCTAATTAAACGTCTGTTTGTTTTATCAAGTAGTCTTAGCGCCTTATATACCTCATTTTATAGCCTCTTTGTTAGGTAAGTATATAGGTCATCTCATTGGTAGGTAGGTGACTAAGATTTTACGGCCTAGGAGAGGCAGCGGCACGATGAAGTCACTTCATAGCGCCGCTGCCCAGTTTACTATTGCGCCCCACAACAGAAGTTTTTTTCACTGTACAGGCCCACTGGTGCTCAGGTCCTGGTCAGGTTCAGGGCAGCAGCCGATTTATCTGTGGCACAAGCCCCGGATAACACGGCTTAGTGACGCTCCTGTCACCCTCTGTTTCAATCTTTCATAATTAAAGTAAAAACACAATTGAGCAAGTAAAGTGTGCACTTTCATTAGGTTTGTATCAAAGCAGGATTAAAATAGGTTAATTTTAGAAAAAAAGCATCTTGTTTAGATCAGAGTCTACACTGAACTTGCTTCAGAATAGGTTATTATACAGATTGGCTCTTTTCCTCTTGCATCCCCAGTCATCTGTAGAGATCAAGGTTCAAACTTTTCTCTCAGCATTAGGTTGAAATAATGGGCGACATGTATGAAGATCGGCGCGTCGGAGCGCCCGTTTTCACCCGATCTAAAGTGAAAGCTGCGCCTCATTTATGTCAGCGCCCGAAGTGCGCTCATACATGCGGTGTAAAGTTCCCTGCGCCTCGCCAGTGTGTGAGGCGCAGTGCGGGGCTTAGGCGCAGAAGGACTGCGCCTAACATCTGGTATGAATCAAGACAGGCTGGAAATGCATGAAAAAGCATGAAGCATGTTAGTGAATAGGATAAATAGTTGTCTTTCCAATGAATGAATGAATAAAGATAAATATCAATGTGGTATAAAATCTATTTCAATATTTGCAAAAATTTGATGTATTAAAATGAAAGCAAATATATATACGATCTACAAAGAAAGAAATATCACCTAGAAAAGGTGTTAATAAAAAAGGGAGAGAATGCCACTAATAAGAAGAATAAATAATTAAGCCAGAAATCCTGATTGGAGGACAACAGGTCCCAGCAAGCTTTGTGTTGTATATACTGAATTGTATTAAACTTCAAAGCAGCCCAAATACTTTAAAAATTGTTGTTATGGAAAATTAGTAAGAAAAAATCTGCCCAACCTCTGTGCAACATCTGCATTGGCTTATGTGATGTAAAATTAGTGTAATTTTCACAGACTTTGCAATACATTTTGTAGGGGATATTTTTTTCTTGCAGCTAATATATATATTGTCATTAATGTTATTGTAAAAAATGTATTAATACATTGATTTAATTTTTACAGCACTTGGCTATGTCGGTTTATTAAGTAATTAATTTCTTGGACAAATGCATTTTATTCTTCATCTCCATACTGTGTAATGTATTTCTGATGCAAAATCCGTTCCGTAATTACATTGCAAATACGTGCCACACTTTTTGACACAAATTTGCAATGTAATTCCGGAACGGATCTCGCGTCGGAGATGCATTCCCCATTATTTACTATGGGGACTGTATCTCCGACGCGACATCCGTTCCGGAATTACATTGAAAATACATGTCACAAAGTGTGGCACGTATTTGCAATGTAACTACGGAACGGATTTCGCGTCGGAAATACATTACACAGTATGGAGATGAAGAATAAAATGCATTTGTCCAAGAAATGAATTACTTAATAAACCGACATAGCCAAGTGCTGGAAAAATTAAATCAATGTATTAATATATTTTTTTACAATAACATTAATGACAATATGTATATTAGCTGCCAAGAAAAAAATATCCCCTACAAAATGTATTGCAAAGTCTGTGAAAATTACACTAATTTTATATTACATAAGCCAATGCAGATGTTGCACAAAGGTTGGACAGATTTTTTCTTACTCATTTTCCCTAACATCAATTTTTGATGTATTGGGGCTGCTCAGAAGTTTAATGCAATTCAGTATATACAACAAAAGGCTTGCTGGGACCTGTGGTCCGCCAAGCAGGATTTCTTGCTTAATTATTTATTCTTCTTGACAATTCATTTATTGTAGTAGTGTACTGCTGTCAGTGTAGAACTCGAGCGCATTACAAGAATACCGCGCTCCGCTTCGACTTCTCCGCTCAGATAGACCACATTCAACTAGGTCTGCCTGTCGGAGCTGTAAAGCGCTGCTATTCGTCTCACTTTGCCGACCCGCGATCATGCATGCCTCAGAGTTTTCGAATTTGCCGCGTCCCGCCTCAGAACGCCCACACCGCGCCCATTGCACGGCCATTCATGTTAGGCGCAGCCGAAAGTGGTGAAGGTTGCACCTAACATCGCATTCCTGCGTCCGACAGGGGTTTCGAGCCGATGAGGCACAGTTTTTGCCAGAAAACAGGCGCAACTCCCGATCATACATGTCGCCCAAAATGTATCATGTGGTCACTGGTCAGACTTACAAATTTAGTTTACTAGACAAAAGAATCTTTTAAAACCTTGTTTACTTAAATATCAGAAAATAAACCAGAACAGTAACCATTGTTTAATCATAATTTCACGCTACTAAATTATTGTTGATTAATCAAGATACAAGGTGGGGTGTGAGCCTCTACTGTTATTAGATACTAACATATAAAATGCTTCTTCACTAATGTTATATAAGAACAGAGGTCTGGTATTTTGCTAATCCTATCATTGGTTTCTTTACGTCCACAATAGGGGAGAGGAAGTCCTTAATATGGCACTAGTATTGCAGATTTAGAAGCAGCATTTAAAAGCATAAACGCATCCCTTAGAATTTTCTCAGAATAGTCCCCATTATTTTTAAAGGAATTTTGACTTCAAAGATGCCAATATCAAACAGGTACTAGGATTAATCCTTTGCTGAATTAACATTTGGTTATATTTCTCTATGTTGTCATTGTTTGTATTCATTTGTATCTGTTACAATGGCCAGCTCACCTTTATATGCTAATAGAAAACATTACATAACACTTTATTAAGAATTATATACATTTTATCTACTTACTAAACCAGTTTTATTCATCATAAAATGTAGAAACCCACACATTAAAAAACTGAGTTTTAAATAGTTCACATAATGTTTTATGAATGACTGAAAACACAAAAACAATTTTCACCAAAAAAAAACAAGAAAAATGTAATTTGTGTAAAATATGAATGGACATTCTTATGATCCTAGTAAAAATGTTTTCACTTACTGACTTCAAAGATGCCAATAGCAAACAGGTACTAGGATTAATCCATTGCTGAATTAACCTCTGGTTATATTGTTCTATGTTGTCCTTGAATGTATGCCTTTGATTTGTTACACTGACCAGCTCACCTTGATATGCTAATAGAAAACATTACATAACACTTTCTAAAGAAATATATACATTTTATCTACTTACTAAACCAGTTTTATACATCATAAAATGTAGAAACCCAAAAAACTGAGTTTTATATAGTTCACACAATGTTTTATGCATTACTGAAAACACAAAAACAATTTTCACCAAAAAAATAAGAAAAATGTAATTTGTGTAAAATATGTATGGACGTTATTATGATCCTAGTAAAAAGGTTTTCACTTTATTTTCTTCAGTTTTTCACATTATGTAGTTTTCCATCATCAGTCAGAACAACTTTGCATGATTGTGATTGTAGCAGCTCTCTCTCCCCCTCTCCCAGCAGGAAGTGCTTTAATAGGCACCAATCAGAAGATGTACTACATCCTACTTAAAAAATGCTTGTTGAAAAATCCTATTGGCTCTAAAATTGAATATTCTACTTAACAAGATTTCATATAATATCCAGCTGGCTAAAACTTCTATGAAGAGATGCTTAGGTTTTGATTTCACGCCAAGATTTAAATTAATATAATAAACAACATTATGTGCAGTGGACACAACAATGGATCCCTGAAATCAACTGTGTACTAATACAAAATTTTATTAATTTATATGTTTTTAATTAATATGCAATTTTTGTAATCATTGAATATTAACCTGCTGTTGATCAAAACTGCAAATTGCTAAAGCGAAACCTGTAAGCTATTTGGTGCACTAGTACAACTATAGAAGGCAGTGAATTATTACTGCTTGTTCCCATTGTGACATATTTGACATGTGCTGACTCCTTCTTCACATTCTCTGTACTGATCTGCCATTTGAGATTATAGTTAGTAACGCCTGTGGTGAATGACTGCTTGAATACTTTACAAAGTCTTTTATCATTTTTAAACATTAGATAAAATAATTGTACTGGATGGCAAAAGTGAAGCTTGTAACAGAGAACTATACAAAATATGTATTTCCGTTACTTGAGACAAGATCGGTAATAAAAAAAACTAGATCCTCTACTTTTGTCAATGTAGTGATGGAGGATCATTTATTTTTGTTTTCAATATATCAAGTTGTTAGTTTTAAAAATTGTAAATGAGAGGAACACTCACCTAGGGAAAAATAATTTATTGTAAGATTTCCTCCATTTCCTTAATGAGTATGAATATAACTTTATGGCAATGACTTTTAGAAGCAATATATTTCTACAATTTCTATTTTTAGTTTGTAGGCCTTCTAGCAGTCATAAGCTGGGTGAACACATAATATAGTACATAGTAGAGTTATGCTTTGTATTTGGGTCAAAGACCAATTCAAGTCAAATACCAGAGTTTTACTTCAGATTCGCTGAACCCTAACCCTTAGTTGAAGTTAGGGTTTGTAGGGTTTTTTAAAGTAAATTACCTCACCATAGTACTCAAGGGTCCATCCAAGCCCTTACTCTACCACTTCCACTTGAAAATCCCTTCCAGGCCTGTGGCACATTAGGTCAGAAGTAACGTTGGAGCAGAAATGTCATCAGAACAACTGTGCTAGTAGACCTGGAAGCATCCTGAAGAGTTACATTAAAGAGGTTGTCTCATTTCAAAGTTTTATAGGAAGCATGAATGAAATAATGCTGATTTGTTCTGTCACTTCCTGGTCAAGCTGTCTGTAATTAGCATATGAGCTCTGTGTATTCAGACCTCTCTGTTTATTATGTTTATTAGTCTAGCTTAGCTAAATTACCTTCTACCAGGAAAGGAGAAGCTTCTGAGCTAATGTAAAAAGTAGAATAATTACTGTCTTTCGTCTGAAAGATCAGATAACATACATGCTCTCACACTGCCACAACCTGTGTGATGACATCACTCATTGCTATCCCTTGCTATTCCCTGCAGATAGAACAAACAGCAGGGAAAAAGGAGTACACAGGTCAGTCACTTGGGAAACATGAGAGTCCTCAGAAGGTGATAAAATCACTTGTAGCTCCTTAACAAAAAAAGATATACAAAGCAATATATTTGGAAAACGTCTTCATTTAGTGTTCCCTACATTTTGAATGCTATTCCTTGTAGTGAGACAACCCCTTTAACCTCAACCTTAAAAAGGCTAAAAACCTTAACCCCAACTTAGGGTTAAAGCACTAGGGCTAGCGACACAGTAAAAAGTTGAGTTTTGGAAATCCAGAAGAGGAATTGTTTTACAAGTTCAGTGCAACCAGTATTGAGCAAAACAGTAATAAATTAGTACAACACTAGTCTGTAGTCCACTACATTTATTAGGCTATATTTAAAGCACATTTGAGGAATACAATAGAGGTATAACGTTACTTCCTTAAAATTTGTATTTAATCGTATGCTACAATACAGTTCCAAGACAGTTTTCTACATTTACAATATACATGTTCACCTGTTCAATGTTTCAGTACTTTTTGTATAACTTGCTGATCTCTAGCAAGGAGTTTAATGGCAAAAATCACAACAGTTGTTTGATCCCTGAATCCAGGGCTGGGACAAGGTATTCTGGTGCCCTAGGCAAATAAGGCACAAAGCGCGTCCCAATGGAGAATTCAGCCCACTTCACACCTCCTTGTGCCCCTTTTTTGTCTGGGATGAAGTGGCACCCTAGGCGTTAACCTACCTTCGCCTACCCATCTCCCCGGCCCTGCCTGAATCACCCAATAAATTTAGGGGATCAATTTAAATTAGGATTTAAACAGTCCTACTTATCATGCTTTTCACATTTTGACATCATGAGACCACACCTTACAATTGATCAACCGTAACTTTTTGCAAGGCTTCAAGCAGGATACTCTCAGATGGATGTGGCCACTGAGTTTAGAGTGTCACAGAGTGTCATCAGCAGGTTGCAGCAGAGATGCAGAGAGACTGGAAGAGTAAACAAAATGCAAAGAAGTGGACGTCCTTTGGCTCCATCACACACTGATGACCACTTCATTGTAAACAATGCCCTGCGGACCAGGATGATGACTGCTACACAACTCCAGGCAGGATTAAGGGAAGCAAACAAGTGTCACGTCAGACCATTCGTAACCATTTACATCAGTGTGGTCTGATGTAAATACTGAAATCTTGAATAGTTGGATATGTGCATTCTAAAGTTAAGAGATGGTCTAATTTAGTTAATGAAAAAAAGTTTTCAAGAACTGTTATGTTTATCCTGAAATTGCAAGCGAAAGCCAAATATCCTATATATAATTTTTATTGTTTCTTATTCATTTTCCTACTTTATCAAACTCTGTGGGAGGAAATTTCTTTAAGGTACTCTATGAAACGTCATATTTCCATCATATATGTACCAACCGTGAGTAAGGATGCTATGTCTGAAAAGCATCAGTTGATTTCTTTTGGAGCTGTACGGCCTGCTGAGTCTTTGGGTCACATGTATGAAAACTGTCCAGGTCAAAAATTCAATTTGTTGCCCCTCTGATTTCATATAGTGCTCTGGAGAAATTAAAGGGGCGCTCTGATTGGTTGCTATGGGCTACATAGTGAATTTTAGATCTAGACAGTTTTCATACATGGGGCCCTTTATGTTTATAATTTTTTTAGTAAAAGTTACGTTTTTTTTTTTTTGCATTTTGCATGCTGAGCTTTTTTTTTTGCTTTTTTCCTTGGAGGTTCTCTCCATGGAGAATTTATTTTTTTATATTATTTATCCAAATACCACATTGGAGTCTTAAAGCTTCATGTGTTCTTTAGGAAGGTTTTGTATATAAATTGTATTGAGGTGAGATGATACAGAGGGAAATACTTTCTAAAAGATTGACAAGCATTTCAAACTAAATTACCGTATATACTCGAGTATAAGCCGAGTTTTTCAGCACAAAAAATGTGCTGAAAAACCCTCCCTCGGCTTATACTCGAGTCACTGTCGGCACTCAGGCGCTGCGATGGCCCGAGTGCTGACAGGGACGCTTCAGTTATATGCGGCTCCTCAGGGAGCGCATATAACTGAAGGCCGAGCACGGCTGACAGTGTCCAGGCGCTGCGCTGGCCCGGGCACTGTCCGTCATCTCTTCCCCTGCATGCGACTCCTCCGGAGCGCATATAGGTGTAGGGATACCACTGCGGGGCACAGAGCGAGCGCTCCGTGCTCCGCAGTGGACTCCGGGCGGCCGCGGCTGTCCGGAGCTCCCCCGGCACAGGCAGCGTTCATGTCATCACGCTGCGTGCGCGGCCTGATGACGTCACCCCACCTGTGCCGGAAGAGCGCCGGGACCGAACAGCGAGGAGGCCGGCCAGTGAGGGAGGCGGAGCAGCGGGGAGGCCAGGTAATGATTTTTTTTTGTTTTGAAACGTTGCCTACACCTGCCTATACCTGTCTAGTACTGCCTATAGCCTACCTATACCTGCCTAGTACTACCTATACCTGCCTAGTACTGCCTATAGCCTACCTATACCTGCCTATAAGCCTACCTATACCTGCCTAGTACTACTACCTATACCTGCCTAGTACTACTACCTATACCTGCCTAGTACTACCTAAACCTGCCTAGTGCTACCTATACCTGCCTAGTACTGCCTATAAGCCTGCCTATACCTGCCTATAAGCCTGCCTATACCTGCCTTGTAATACCTATACCTGCCATAGTACTACCTATACCTGCCTAGTACTGCCTATAAGCCTACCTATACCTGCCTAGTACTGCCTATACCAGCCTAGTACTACCTATAGCCTACCTATACCTGCCTAGTACTACTACCTATACCTGCCTAGTACTACCTAAACCTGCCTAGTGCTACCTATACCTGCCTAGTACTGCCTATAAGCCTGCCTATACCTGCCTATAAGCCTGCCTATACCTGCCTAGTACTACCTATACCTGCCTAGTACTACCTATACCTGCCTAGTACTGCCTATAAGCCTACCTATACCTGCCTAGTACTGCCTATACCTGCCTAGTACTACCTATAAGCCTACCTATACCTGCCTGTAACTCACCTATAGCCTACCTATACCTGCCTATACCACCTAGGGGACATTAAACTGCCTATAACCAGCCTATGGGGGACACTAAACTGCCCTATACCTGCCTATGGGGGACATTAAACTGCCTATACCTGCCTATGGGGGACATTAAACTGCCTATACCTGCCTATGTAATTTTATTGGTATCTATTTTTATTTTTAAAATTCACCAGTAGCCGCTGCGTTTTCCACCGTAGGCTTATACTCGAGTCAATAAGCTTTCCCGTTTTTTTGTGGCAAAAGTAGGTGCCTCGGCTTATACTCGGGTCGGCTTATACTCGAGTATATACGGTAATTCTTAATTAGTGTTGAGCGATTTTTATCGACAAAGTTGAAATCGGCAAGGTTTTTATGGTGATCGAAATTTCCAGATCATGCGATAATTAAGGTTAAAATCTGTGCATCATCTATTAAGATCGCGCCTTTTTTCGGCGCTTCCTGTAATTTGGCGGCCAGCAATCAGATTACAGAATAGAGCAGGTGAGATGTGTGTGCGACGTCATGACTGGTGGATGTGTATGTTGCGATTGGCTGGAAAAATCACATGACCCTCGTTTTACATAGAACAGCGTTTCCTGTTTCAGCCTCAGTGTCTCTCAGCGTCTCATAGGATAGGACCTGCGCTCTGCCTGTGGCCAAACAGCTCAGCGAAATTAGTCTATTTCTGCACAGAGAAACCTCTACTATTAGCTGTGATCCTTCCAATTTAGTTAGATTAGAGATTTGAAGATTTTATGTAGTTAGCTAGAGAATTTTAAAGCAGCATCTACCGCTGTAAATTCACGGCAGTGGGGAGCGGGGGAGGGGGGGGGGCCCGCAGGCGAACACAGAACAAGCCTATCATAAAGAACACTGGATAAAGTTCACCAAGACTTAGTGTAGACATTGTAATGGAATATCTTTATTATTAACACTTTTGTATTGAAATATTTCCTGGATATTGGGCAGCCTGAACTTATATTGATAAACATCATTTCTAGTAACTGCAGGTCTCTTTGTTAGCTGCAAAACTCCCACTTTATTATCAGTATACATTTCAGATAGGTGTTCATTTTCAATTTTACCCATTACAACCTGTGACTGTTGATATATCCACCTTGCAGTTAAATTACAATCCAGCAATCTTGTAGTCAGCACAGTTGTGTTGTTGCCAAAAATACCGTGTATCGTACGAAAACATCACAGTTACGTGTTTTTTGACTTTTGCGCACCCAGCATGTTCATTGACGCAGCATCTACGTAAATCTTAAAACAGCAATATCTATATTCACCACAGGTGAATTGAAAGGTGCAAAAAATACCGTTTTATTATATCAAAAACATAACAGTTACGTGTGTTTTTGACTTTTGCACACCCAGCATTGTTCAATTGACGCAGCATCTACGTAAATCTTAAAACAGCAATTCTATATCACCCACAGGTGAATTGAAAGGTGCAAAAAATATCGTTTATTATAACCAAAACATACCAAATACGTGTTTTTTGACTTTTGCACACCCAGCATTGTTCATTGACGCAGCATCTACATAAATCCTAAAACAGCAATTCTATAGTCACCACAGGTGAATTGAAAGGTGCAAAAAATATCGTTTATTATACCAAAACATAACAGTTACGTGTTTTTTGACTTTTGCACACCCAGCATTGTTCATTGACGCAGCATCTACGTAAATCTTAAAACAGCAATTCTATAGTCACCACAGGTGAATTGAAAGGTGCAAAAAATACCGTGTATTATACGAAAACATAACAGATACAGACATAACAGACTCCTTTTTCCCGCTTTTTAATCTGGGGTCAGACAGGTTTAATGGTCATACTGCGGTCCAGGACAGGTATAGTCAATGTCCAGTGAAACTAAAATGGTGGTTGAAAGACTCCTTTTTGCGGCACTTTTTAAATCTGGGGGTCATGCAGGTTGGGGCTCATGCTGCGTTCCAGGACAGGGATATTCAATGTCAAGTTCTAATAAGATGATGGTTCTTATCATACTGCCTTCTTGCACATTTTAATTTGTGGGTGATGCAGGTTTAAGGGTCAGGCTGTGGTACAAGACAGGGATAGTGAATGGTCTGTGACTTTTTTCTGTGACTTTTATAACCTAAGTGTGTTGCCTAAGATGTAGCACGTATCCATTTGACTGTTGTGGATGTTAATTTCAGCTTCTCCAGCCTTGTTTGGGTGTAATAATGAAGGTGTTGTTGCTCTCCCATAGACTTTAAATGGTCATTGCTCATAATCGACGCTCACTATCGAAAAACCTTATCGATAGCGGCCGACTATCGACTATCGATCGATCTCGATAGCCAACGCAATCGCTCAACACTATTCTTAATACAAAAAGCAATTGAATAAACCCAAGTTTAGCACTTTACCTGATTGGTGTCTTAATAAACAAATACCGTTATTTGGGGAGTAATTATTGCTTGATGATTTAGTTAAAGGGGTTGTCCAGTTTATTTTTTAGGAAACATACTGAGAATGCTACTGCCCTGTTAGCAGTGCCCCCCAACCACTCACCTCTGTTCCAATGTTGCCAGCATCCTCCTACTCCTCTGGCTTCTATTAACTTCTTGCTGCTATTGTCGGATTTAGAAAGCTGCAGCCAATGATTGCCATTGTCCAACATCACTATTCAACATCAACAGCATATGGGTGCTGCAGCCAAGCATTGGTTGGCTTCTTATGTTGAAGCTGTAATTACTAGCATGTATCTTAGAAACATAGATAGTAAATATACAGTATCTCTACAAAAGTGATTACACCCCTCACATCTTTGTAAATATTGTATTATATCTTTTCATGGGACAACACTGAAGATATGACACTTTGATATAATGTAAAGTAGTCAGTGTACAACTTGTATAACAGTGCAAATTTGTTGTGCCCTCAAAATAACTCAACACACAGCAATCAATGTCTAAAGCAATGCCATGTGACTTGTTAGTGTTAGGGCATGTCCCCACGGCACGGTTTTTCGTCCGGTTTTTCAGCCGGTTTGCGGTTTTTCAGATCGCCTGAAAAACCGGCCGAAAATGAGCACAATGGTGCTCTATGGAAAACCCGTGCAGCAGTCCCCACTGCACAGGTATTCAGCCTGGCGGTTTTGCCGCCCGCGGTCCGGCCGCAAAACATTGTAGAAGCACAATCTTCCGTCCTGTTTCCGGACGGAATCTGTGCTTCTCAATGTGAAGGGGGACGGCTTTTCTCCCCTCATCGCAGAGAAAAGCCGACCCCCCCGCGGCCGGGGGGACGGCCGCAAAACAGGACAAACACCTGCTGGATAAACCGGCCGGTATTTGTCCTATGCCATGGGAACGCACCCTTACAACATCTCAGGTGTGAAAAGTAAGTAGGTTTGTTAAATTTAGTGTTATCGATCTCATACTCTCTCATGCTGGTCGCTGGAAGTACAACATGGCGCCTCATGGCAAAAAGTCTTTGTGGATCTGAAAGAATTGTTGCTCTACGTAAAGATAGCCTAGGATATAAGAAGATTGCCATAAGCTTGTAACTGAGTTGCAGCACGGTGCATCCAAGACCATACAGTGGTTTAACAAGACAGGTTCCACTCAGAACACTAAGTACCACTAAGTTTAGTGCACGTGCTCAGCATCATAGCCAGAGACTGTGTTTTCAAAATAGACAAATGAGTGCTACCAGTATTGCTGCAGAGGTTACAGGGGTGGGTGGGTTAATTCAGCCTGTCAGAGCTCAGACCATACAATGCTCACTGCATCAAATTGGTCTGCATGGCTGTTATCCGAGAAGGAAGCCTCTTCTAAAGATGATGCACAAGAAAGCCCACAAATAGTTTGCTGAAGAGAAGTAGACTAAGGACATGTATTACTGGAACCATGTCCCATGGTCTGATGAGACAAAGATAAAAGTATTTGGTTCAGATGGTGTCAAGCGTGTGTGGCGGCAACCAGGTGAGGATCACAAAGACAAGTGTGTCTTACCTACAGTCAAGCATAGTGGTGGGAGTATCATGGTTTGTGGCTGCATGAGTGATGTCTGATGTGTGAAGATAAAGTTCATTGAGTATACCATGAATGCCAACATGTACTGTGACATACTGGAGCAGAGCATGATAAGGGCCTTGGAAACCGCTGCAGGGCAGTAATCCAACATGATAACGACCCCAAACATGCCTCCAAGATGACCGCTGCCTTGCTAAAGAAAATGAGGGCAAAGGTGCTGGACTGACCAAGCATGTCTCCAGACCTAAACTATATTGATTATCTGTGGGGCATCCTAAAACAGAAGATGGGGGAACGCAAGGTCTCTAACATCTACCAGCTCCATGATGTCACGGAGGAGTGGAAGAGGATTCCAGTGGCTGCAACCTGTGAAGCACTAGTAAACTCCATGCCCAAGAAAGTTAAGGCAGTGCTGGAAAACAATGGTGGCCACACAGAATATTGACACTTGGGGCACAATTTTCCATTTTCACTTAGCGGTGTACTCAGTTTTGTTGCCAGTGATAGAGACATTGATGGTTGTGTGTTGAGTTATTTTGAGGACGCACCAAATTTGTAATGTTATGCAAGCTATACACTGCCTACATTATATCAAAGTGTCATATATTCAGTGTTATCCCATGAAAAGATATAATAAAT
>JAODAL010025217.1:0-59079 GCA_025379985.1 Phyllomedusa bahiana
CGTCCTCCCCTTTAAGCAAACGAGATTGACTCCAGCTAGTTTATAATTACAAATCTCTGTCACTAGATGAAATGGAAGAAAAGGACTATTAAACCCATGTAAGTGACAACATTAAGAAGGCTGGTCAACTGAATTGTACATGGCAGTACAACATATTAACATCCAGATCTCATTTCATGCACTACATGAGACTGCTGACAGAGACCTAGATGTTATTGGTACCACAGACTTTTTTGGCACATCCATTTTTCACTGCCTACAAAAATTAATCTGTTTATACTCTAGTCTATTCCTTGGTATAACAATGATGAATTAGGCAACAGAACTAGATGACTTTCAAACCCTATTTATCTTGACAAAATAACAATAAATTCAATTAGATGCAAGTAGTGATACTGAATTCGACTAATTGCTTGGCAACTGATTAAAGATGCTAGTGGCTCTTTTGACAATTATAATGAAGAAATTTATAGCATCTGATTAATACCACGCTAAGAAGATGTTCAGGAGCAATTTGCAGTCAAATATTTTTGATTTAGGACGTACTGCGGTGACAGAAGGTCCTTCAGAGTAGTCTTTTTTTTATTACAATACATTTTGGAGGCATTTAGGCTGCTAGTTAATATTTAATCTAGGTATTTCAGGAAGAACAGGCTAGGAAAATGCAGGCTGGCTGATGAAGCATTTAGTATGCTGACAATATTTCATCTCTATTGCTCTGTGCAGAGTCCCGGTTACTGGGGGTAAATAAATAAATTAAAAAAAACGAAATACAATGCATGCATTTTACTGAAAAAACCGATGTCCGACTGCTGGCATCAAAGGAAGAAAGACTCATTTTCTTCATTATTCTAGCTGATAATAGGAGCAATAGGCTGGATGATCATTAAAACTATTACCACTACAATCATTTGGAGATAGTGAAAGGAAAGTGACAGGACCCAATGTGCAGGTGTAAATTTAATACTTAAACATTCCGCATTCTAAGTGATGTGCCTTTTATAACTTCCATTTGTCATGCTGAATCTCTTAGTTGCATTTAGCATTGATCTCATTACCTATGCAGGTATGGTGCTGAGAATGTATGAAACGTGGTGTTAACGAAGATTCCTGACACAAATTTATTAGCTAGAAAGGTTTATTCCGCCTCATGCATGACAGATGTTTGACCTGTTTAAAATAGAGAGTATGTAAAGTGAATGATTAAACCCCTTAAACCGTATGGAGATGCTAAGTAAACTCATTTATATTCACATTTCAAGAATTCCAAAGGAAGAAAATAGTATGCTTTATTTGACTTATTTGGAAATAAAGTAAAAGGGTAATTTACTAGCTTCACATAAATCTAGCTATTATCATGTCATCTCTATCTCCTATTATCTATCTAGCCATCTGTTATCTATCTACCTAATTTCATTTATCTATCTTATTATCTGTTTACCTAAATCATCTATCTCCTATTATCTATCTATCCATCTACCTAATTCTCTATCTACCTATATATATATATCTCATGTATCTATCTAATTCATTTAACTATCTATTTTATCCATCTACTATATACCTAATTCATCTAACAATATCTAAAAATCTATTATCTATCTACCTAATTCCTCTATCTATCTATCTATCTATCATCTCATATCTATCAATCATTTTATTATCTATCTCCCTAATTCATCTATTTATCTAACTAATTCATCTATCTGTCTATCCATCATCTATCTATCTATCATCTATCTACCTATCTATCTATTTACCTAATTCATATATCTATCCATCTATCTATCTAATTCATGTTTCTATATATCTTTCCATTTATCTACTTATCTATCCATCCATCTATCCATCTGTTATCTACCTAGTTCATCTATTTATCTATCCATCTGTTACCTATCTATTATCTATCAACCAAATTCATCTATCTATCATCTCTCTAATTCATGTTTCTATCTATCCATCCATCCATCTTTTATCTACTTAATTTATCTATCTATTTATCTATATGTTATTTATCTACCTTATTCATCTATCTGTCTATCATCCATCTATCTACCTATCAGTTTACCAAATTCATATATTTATCCATCTATCTATCTAATTCATGTTTCTATATATCTTTCCATTTATCTACTTATCTATCCATCCATCTATCCATCTTTTATCTACCTAGTTCATCTATCTATCTATCTATCTATCTATCTATCTATCTGTTACCTATCTATTATATATCAACCAAATTCATCTATCTATCTATCTATCTATCTATCATCTATCTAATTCATGTTTCTATCTATCCACCCATCCATCCATCCGTTATCAACCTAGTTCATCTATCTATTTATCTATCTATTATAACTATGTAACAGAAGTGCTATTCTCTGATTGGTTATGACTAGTAAATAAAGAAAATCACTTTTATTCCCCCCAAACTTTGCCTTTGCAGTGAAGGCAGTCATAAAATAAAAGTACAAACACTGTCAGCAATGAGCAGAGTTCTCATTGCTGACAGTGTTTGCACTTTTGTTTTACTACAGATAATCTTGTTTAATAACAGATAACGGTTAGCAAGCTACCATAGCAACCTGTTTCTGTTGAAAGCTAATCTTCCTGGTGAGAAAACCCCTAAGTAAATATAGAGTAATTTCTGGAATGTTCCTGTAATCTCTGGAATGAATAGAGTAACTTCTGGATTGTTCCTGTAATATATGGGAGGCATAAAGCAACAAGATAAATATGTTGTTTAGCCAGCCTGTTCAGCATTTTTAGCAGCACAAAATGGCATCAAGGGGTTGTGAGCGTCCAGCAGATGCATTTTGTTAAAGGGAATGTGTCATCAAAAATGACTTATTGTTTAACTCACGTTTTTTATGTTAAACACATTTTTTAAGAATTTTTGGTTATATTTATTTTTAATTTTCCATATCACTTTAAATATTTTTTTAATAATTCTTAAGTCCTGCAGTTTTCACTTTGGCCACTAAGCCTAATAACAGTCTGACACTTCCTGCCCTATATATAAAGATTTTCAGCAGTGTGTTCATTATTAACACACACAAACAGGGTCAAACTGAAAGGAGACACCAGTGTGAATAGATAACACAGAATCCACCAGTCACAAGAGGAGATAGTCACAGCTCTCACCCCCCTCCTCCCTGCAGAGTGAATTCTTCCTAGGTCACACAGCATGACTAGAAAACTGTCCTATTGAAGTCTATGGGACAGAAATAGTATTAAGATTCCTATGTGCATGAAGCTGCTGTAAAGTATCTCGCTGACTGCTGTTAAAGCTGTGCAAACAAGGCCTACTGGCCAAAGTGAAAACTGCAGGACTTAAGAATTATTAAAAAATATTGAAAGTGATATGAAAAAATTAAAAAGAAATATAACCAAAAATTCTTAAAAAATGTGTTTAACATAAAAACGTGAGTTAAACAATAGTTCATTTTTGATGACACATTCCCTTTAAGTCTGCAGCGAATTTATTTAAACAAGAAAAAAAAATACTCCATGGTAGCTTCTCTCAGGATGTGCAAGGCAAACAAAGCATGGCAGTCGGAGATCAAGACAAACACTGGGCACCTCATTTCACCTGTGACTACTGCAAGAAAACTCTGGAAGGTAAGATGGACATGGAGAAAAGCAATCCATGAAGTTTGCGATACCAAGAATTTGGAGGGAACCAACAGACTACTCCAGCAATTGCTAATTCTGTATGGTGAAGTGCCGTTCAAGTTCCGTTGAAGTGCCAAAGTGGCAAGAACACGCCTCCTGTTATCTATCCTAACATCCTGTCATCAATATCACCGATGCCACACAGCACAGAATTCCCTATATCCACTCCTCAAGCAAAAGACCCGCTGTCACAAGTTAGCAGCAGCCCGGAGAGTGAAGAATATGTTGGCGATCTAGATTTCATAGTTGAAGAAGAGGAAAGAAAACCATATTAACCCAATCTAAAAGACCTCTACAACTTGATTAGAGATCTTGGTCTTACCAAGTCAAATGCCGAACTTTTGACTTCTAGGCTCAAGGAATGTAACTTGTTGGATGAAAGCGTTAAAGTTACCGGTCAGAGGAAGTGTCACCATCTTTTTTCCAGCTTCTTAACCCATCAAGATGGACTCTGCTTCTACAACAACGTGACAGGTCTGTTTGATACAATCACAATAGCATAAAACCTAAAAGAGTGATGCCTCTTCATAGACAGCTCATGCAGGAGCCTTAAAGCCGTACTGCTCCATAAGGCTATGTTCACACGGCTTATTTGCGGGGCCTAATTAGGCCCCGCAATTAGGCTGTGTGGAAGGGGGAGGGAG
Source organism: Phyllomedusa bahiana (assembly GCA_025379985.1). NCBI lineage: Eukaryota > Metazoa > Chordata > Amphibia > Anura > Hylidae > Phyllomedusa > Phyllomedusa bahiana. The sequence continues at coordinate 4,320 of JAODAL010025217.1, forward strand.
CGGGGGGCCGGCACCTCGCCGGCCCATAGATATTCATTACCAGCGGCGCGTATATGCCTCTGGTAATTCACATGTCACTTATCTCCCCCCGCGGCGTATTCGCCAAGCAGGGAGAGGAGACATAATCCATAGTTCTCTGTGAGAACTGTGGATTGCTGTAATGACTGGGACATATTCCAGCCGTAATTCGCGCACTACGGCGCCTAATTACGGACTGAAACATGTCCCATTTTAAGCCGTGTAAACATGGCCTAACAGTAACAAGTACCCATCTCTTCCCCTGGCTCACTCGATGCATCTCAAAGATGAGTACAGTAGCGTCAAGATCTTGTTAGACACCTTGAAGTATAACGAGTACAGCTGGGAAGTCAACGGAGACTTAAAAATGGTAGTATTTCTGATGCGTCTCCAAGGTGGTTTTACCAAGTTTCCCTGCTACATTTGCCTTTGGGATAGCAGGAACACCAAGGCACACTATAACATGAGGGACTGGCCGCAGCGTACCGAGTTCTCTGCAGAGAGTAACAATGTCAAATGGGAGTCACTGGTTGACCCCCAGAGAGTGCTGATGCCTCCACTGCACATCAAGCGGGGCTTTATGAAACAATTCATCACAACTCTAGGTAAAGAGTCGCCAGCCTTCAAGTTTCTTCAAGATTTCTTCCCAAAGCTGTCTGAGGCTTAGGTCATTCGTCAGGCCACAGATAAAGAAGATCTTGGAATGCAATGAATTTCCCAAGACACTCACCAGGAAGGAGAAAGAGGCCCAGAACAGCTTTGTCATGGTAGTTCGCGGCTTTCTTGGTAACAACAAAGCCAAAAACTATGTGAAGCTGGTTGAGACTGGTGAAGAAGTACAGCAAAATGGGTTACATAATGTCCCTCAAAGTCCATATGCTTGATGCACATCTTGACAAATTCAAAGAGAACATGGGAGCGTATTCGGAGGATTAAGGCTTTCACCAGAATATAATGGATTTCGAATGCCGCTACCAAGGACAGTACAACGAGAACATGATGAGAGATTACATTTGAAGTTTGATTCGTGAAAGTGATGTACAATATAAACACAAATATCAAAAAAATTTAAATGTTTAATCTGAAGCAGTTTGTTTTTTCTTGACTTTATGTGAACAAGATATAATGCAAATTCACCTTTTCACAATGTAAAATACGTAAATTCCAAAATGTCACTGTCCCAGTCACAAAAACAAAGTTTGTGGGGAACAGATGTCGTTTTCCATTGATTTTAGACATAAGCAGTCAGGAAATAACACTTATTAGCCAGGAACAAAAGAAAAGTGAAAATTTGTTCTATCCATCTATCGTCTATATTCTATCAATGTATCTATGTTTCTGTAATCTATATTTTATCTATCTATTGATTATTGATGATATTGTGATAATGACATCCATTAAGGGGTGGGATGAGTAAAGCGGCAAAACATTCAGTTTTTGATGTTGATGTGTCGAAGCAGGAAAAATTTGCAATTGTAAGTGTCACGTCAAGGGGGGTGCAGTGAGCCCTGACTGGAACCCAGCCCACTGTCCCTGCCTACTTGACGTGCTGCCCTAGGCGGCAGACGCCAACTGGGTGACAGTCCCTGCTCTGCTAAAGTGCTGGGGCCGTCAGGAAGTAGAATAGTCAGACAGTCCGGGTCAATATCAAATAGGAACGCCAAAGCCACAAATGGGAACCAGAGGGATAAACATAAATAAGCCGAGGTCAAACACGAACGGGTGCGAGGTACAAAATCAGGAGACAAGCCGGGGTCAGGAGAACAGGCCGAGGTCAGGTATACGGATAAGCAAAGCAGAATACAAAGAACAAGAAACACAAGGTAGCCAGGAATATCACAGGCGCTGCACTCAGCCTTCAGGGAGTTTAAATGGGTTTTCCTGAATCCCGCCCCTATAGCTGATTGGGGAGCAGCTCCGGGTCCTTCCCATTGGCTGGTGCAACACTCCCCCTGTCAGGAGTGGCTGGGCATCTGTCACTCACAGAGCTGTCAGCAGCAAGTGTATCAGGGTGGGGTTGCAAATCAGCTGCTGCAGCCTGTTGAACCCTGCAGCCTGAGCACAGCCTAGCCCTGCCCAGTACCCCCCCCTTTTAGGAGGGGCCACCGGACCCTTCCCTGGTCTGGGTTTGTCCGGGTGAGCCTCATGAATTCCCTCACCAGGCGATCAGCATGGTTGGATTTCGCCAAAACCCCATGATCTCTTCTCAGGGACCATACCCCTTCCAATGGACCCGGTACTGCAGTGCCCTTTGGGCCTTATTGTGAATCTAAATACGGGCGACTTCATTTTCTAACTCCCCCTTTATGCAAACTGGAGAAGGAGGCCTAGGAGGGCGGAGTCACAGTCTGAATATACCTCTTACGAAGTGCACGATGGGACACATTATGTATACGGAGAGAAGAGGGTAATTTCAGCCGATAAGCCACCGGGTTAACCACCTCCTGAACCATATATGGGCGTTCAGGTACAGGTGGTGGGCTGTTCACCCGGAGGAGCGTTTTCTGGGAAACCCTTAGCCCGAGCGCAGACTTCACAAGATGCCGCATAGGGCTCACACTGGCACAGCCGCTTCCGATAGAGCATCAGCCTGCACATCAGTATTGCCAGGCTGGTAAGGAGCATCTGTAAACAGCACCGTTGTCCCCACCTGACTAATTCCCTGAATTCAGTCAAACACTGGATTATTTTTCTGAAGCCAGGGCAGCCCCAAAACCACATCAGCGGGCAGCCCCTCCTGATAAATAGAATACACTTTTCAATATGTATGGATCCGACCACCAATCTTCCCGCTCAGGGGTACAATATTGGATTGTCCCCGACCCAGTGGAGTGGAGTCAATAGCCACAGCCCGCAGCGAGTCAGATAGCGGTCTCCAAAGTAGGCCAGACGTTTGGGGGAAAGACGCATCAACAAAAATTAGAAGCTGATCCAGAATCCACAAACGCACTCCAGAACCAGACAGCGACAAGTATGAAACCTTAACTGGTAGCAGCAACTTTTTAGATACAATAGAAAATACCTGCTCGCCTAGGGTGATCTTCCTGCTGACCACCTAGGCGCTGGGGTTTTTCAGACCTGGTCTTCGTTTTGGAGCATTTCCCGAATCCGTGTCCATCTTCGCCACAGTAGACGCACAACCCCTGAATGCGACGAGTAGTCTACGGTCACTAGCCACAGTGAAAAGAAAAAGCCCCACTTGCATGGGCTCCTCTGGGTTTTAAATCAGAAACAAGGGATTAGGGGTGGGGCCATGGTGTGGACCACCGGAGGGGGAACCTTTTCCTGCCGTTTTCTCCCTAAAACGTCTGTCCAGGACGAACGGGTAGTGCCATTAGCCTCATCTAAAGTAACCCGGTGTAGGGTAAGCCACCAATAAAGCCTTCACATCGTCAGCTAACCCTACTCTAAACTGGCATCTGAGAGCCGGGTCGTTCCACCCAGACGGAACGCACCAGCAACGAAATTCGGAGCAAAACTCCTCCACAGTCCTCTTACCCTGCCTCAAGGTGGTCAGCTGAGCCTCAGCCACAGCTTCCCTATCTGGGTCATTAAAAAGTACCCCTAAAGCGGCAAAGAACCTGTCCACAGAAGACAGTTCAGGTGAGTCAGGCGGTAACGAAAATGCCCACTCCTGGGGGGATCCCTGAAGTAAGGACATAACAATCCCCACCCTTTGTTCCTCATTCCCGAGGAAGTGGGCGGAGCCTAAAATACGGTGACAACCCTCTCTAAATGCCCCAAAGGGCCTTCTGTTACCTGCGACCTGTCAGGCAACTGGATAGGGGGTTTTCCACAGGAGGAGAAGGTAGTGCAGGGACCCTCTGACTTGGGGTAGCCTCCTGTTGTTCTACCCTTAGCGCCAGATCCTGGACTAGCTGGGTAAGCCCCTGCATCTGCTCTACCAGAGCTGTCATGGGGTCCATAGTGAGGGTAGCGCAGTAACGGTTTTGGTCTGTGATAATGTCACGTCAAGGGTGGTGTAGTGAGCTCTGACTGGAACGCAGCCCACTGTCCCTGCCTACTTGACGTGCTGCCCTAGGCGGTAGATGGCAACTGGGCGACAGTCCCTGCTCTGCTAAAGTGCTGGGGCCGTCAGGAAGTAGAATAGGAAGTAGAATAGTCAGACAGTCCGGGTCAATATCAAATAGAACACCAAAGCACAAAAGGGGAACCAGAGGGATAACGTAAATAAGCTGAGGTCAAACCGAAGGGTGCGAGGTACAAAATCAGGAGACAAGCCGGGGTCAGGAGAACAGGTCGAGGTCAGGTATACGGATAAGCAAAGCAGAATACAAAGAACAAGAAACACAAGGTAGCCAGGAATATCACAGGCGCTGCACTCAGCCTTCAGGGAGTTTAAATGGGATTCCTGGATACCGCCCCTGTAGCTGATTGGAGCGGCCTCCGGGTCCTTCCATTGGCTGGTACAACACTCCCCCTGTCAGGAGTGGCTGGGCGTCTGTCACTCACAGAGCTGTCAGCAGCAAGTGTATCAGGGTGGGGTTGCAAATCAGCTGCTGCAGTCTGTTGAACCCTGCAGCCTGAGCACAGCCTAGCCCTGACAGTAAGGATCTCTGGGCCAAACTGTGATAGCTAGACAATTGGAGAAGAGCACCTTCAAATCAACAGGTCTTGTGGGGTGTTTCCAGTATGCAGTGGTTAATACCTACCAAAGGTGGTCTAAGAAGGAACAATTGGTGAACCAGCTACAAGGTCAGGGACAGCCAAGGGATAATAAACATAGGGACATTTGGTTGAATGCCCCGGAAGAGCTACTGTAGCACATATTTGAATTAAAAAAACCTTCTGTTGGCTTTGATAGAAATTAGTCAGAACACACAAATTACAGCAGTTTGCTGTGTAGGGGGCTGCATTGCTGTAGACTAGCCAGAGTACCTATGATGAAACCTCTTCACAGTACAGGATCACAATGCATTGTAGGTTGATGCAAGTGGGGCTCCGTAAACATAGATCAGTCACAGTGTCCATGCATATCCCTATCCACAGCCAAGAGTACCTACAGTGCGCCTGTGAGCACCAAAACTGGACCATGAAGTGATGAAAGATGGCTGTCTGGTCTAAATAATCATGTTTTCTGCTATATCACATAGATAGTCTATGGCAAGGGACATGTACATTGTGACAGGGCAACTACAGGTAGTTACCTATTTCTGCCACTAGGTGGAGTTATACCCAAGTTCTCTATGCAATATGCCACCAAGGATACCTGGCCTTGGTGGAATAAGAGCCAGCCGCATGTATTGTCAGCCTCACTAAGTGGTTGGCAATGGGGTAGTATTAGTGTGGCTTTTCAGCCGTTCCTGGGTCGGCTCTTATTGGGAGTAGACAATGTGTCGGGTGGGCGTCTACTCCCCATGGTCCAGGCCAGGATTTGGATAGGGCTCGGTTTTCCTATAAAAGGCTTGGGCCTTCAGGTATACAGGGGGTGTGGTTCGCTTCCTGGAAGTGGAGCGGCGAAGAGCTGAGGAGAGGCTCTTACCCCAGAGGCTTGAGGCCAGCAGGTGGCTGACCTCTGAAAGCCTAAACCAGTGGAGACTGGTGAACGGACTCCGTCTGACTGGACATTAGGTCCAGACCCTATGTAGAGAGGGATGCTACATGTGTAGTGAGTGGCCAGACGGCCAGGGTTTTTGTTTACCTGTGTTTTTCTGTACAATGTGTGCTGTGCTAAAGAAATAAAGCTGGTGGAAGCCAGACTGAAGAAACCGGGTGTCTAAGTGCCCTGTGTGAAAGTGCCAACCGGACCGCCAAAGGACGGCGGTCCAAGAGCGGAATATCCCCTGGGACGACCCAAGATGGCGGCCGGAGTCATGTGAGTTGTCACAACATCTTCTACCTAGGGAAGAGATAGTGCTAGGAAGAACTATGGGAAGAAAAGAAAGCAGACTAGTGGAGGCAGTGTGATGCTCTGGGCAATGTTTTGTTGGAAACTTTTGGGTAGGGCAGGCAGCCACCAGGGTGCTGCTAACCTTAAGAGGTGTGGGGCATAGTCTGAGCTCGTACTGCTGCCCTGTCTTGAGTGTGATATAGCCTAGAAACGGCCTTATGTACTACCTACCTAAACAATGTTGCAGACCAAGTACACTCGTTCATAGTAATAGTGTTCCCTAATGGCAGTGGCCTCTTTCTGTAGGATAGCGCTCCCTGTCAGACTGCAAATATTGCTCAAGAAAGGTTTGAGGAACATGACAAGTAGTTCAAGAAGCTGAAATAGACTCCAAATTCCCTAGATCTCAATATATTCAAGCATCCCAAGCCAGAACTTTGAAGGTCCCACCTCACAACTGACAAGTTTGAGAAGCAAGACTGTGGAGGAGAATTTTGGAAGCACAACTAGATATTGTATTGAGAAAACTACAAAAATTACTCCAAATTGGTATAAACACAAAAAAAGCAAATGAAATGTATTTTTAAACTGACTAAACCTTTTTAAGAAAAAAAAAATTATAAGCGCAGTATTACCTATTTAATATTATTGATTATGACCAAAAATAAAATGCATCAAGGCTAATGCTGGCTAAAACAATAAAGTACTACAAAAATTAGCTATTCCAAGTTATATATTTCATAATGTGAGAGGTTCAACAAAACAGACATAATACATGTGCTGAGGTAAAGCAATGATTCCCATATTACCATGCAGAGACCCTTTTACATTTGTTTATTCTCCTGCCTATCTCAAAGGAGCAAATAAAGCAATCTTTATTTCTTGCTCAGCACCATACTATGGCAGAGATGTATTAAGTACTTTGACAAGCTTATTGTAGCAAGCTGTTTGCTGTCTCTATTGTAAAAGTGATAGCATCAGCAACTGCTGTGTTCTGGGGAACTCCTGACCAGATTCCAGGGAACCATGTTTAGGAAACCATACAGAGCGTATATCCATTGGTCATGCAGAATGCACTAGGAAAAAAGTAATAGGAATGTGAGAGATGAATTAATAGTGTCAGAAACATAAATGTAGGTCAGAAAAATTGGTGCAAATTGCACCAAATTGATCAGAATGGTGCATGTGGCATTACAAAGTTGTTGCACTTTCTTAAGTAAGGTAGCCATTTTTTCTTCCCTATGTCATGGTAATGTGGACATACACTGCGCTCATTCTTAGTACAATTTTTTACACATTTCAAGGTGTGAAAAACACGCACTACTTTTTGGGCACAATTTTTAACAAAAGTTTTAACATTTTTTTATTAAATCTGCCCAAATGAGTGCACAGAACTGGGCATATAGGACTGGATTTTTCCAAAAACCTGTGCTTTGAAACATTTTGCAAGCATGTATTTAAAAAGCGATAAGTGTCTCAAGCTAGTGTTAAAATCTGAACACAGCAAAACTTAAATGATCATATCCTATACAGTTTAAATGGTAAAATACCTGTTACACAACGGACGATGAGTGCCGCATCCGATGATAAGACTTAAAATCAGCAGAGCCTTCATTTTCCAACCCTTTGATGGATTTTAAGCTCAATAATTTGATTCCTATATTTATACTCTGTGTGATATGTTATAGCCAAGTAACTGTTAAAATATTCAGCTCCTTCCAACAAAAGAAATGATTAATGACAGATATACCCTTGAGTACTGTTAGAATTGATAGCAGCAGTAATGACCAGGACAATCATAAGGGTTCAAATATTAAAGCCTTTTGGCAACAGAACCTTAGTACATGTAGCATGAAAAAATATATCTCCTTGGATGTGGACTTGATCCTGTGTTACTTCCATTTGTGTTGTTAGGAAGATAACATACATTCCTCTTAAAATGGCATCAAACCTTTTATTACAAAAAAAATATTTCTTTGTATTCCAAAAAAATTAAAACATAAAAGAATGAGTGCATTCATACTTTATTTGCTGTGCACATTTGGTGTACACAGTGGAAATGCTCCTGGTGTATACGGCAAATGCATTCACAGGCTTCAGATTACCTGACAAGAGTCTTTTTTGGGTTGATATTTGTTGGGAAACATTTTGTTGCTGTGTATAATAGCGTAGCTGACTACACTATTCTAAAAGGGAACATCCAGAAAAAAACATACCCTGTGCTACACTTTTGGGAGATGTATGTCTATACAGTGACATACATTGGAGACATTTTTTGAAGGTAAAAATCTAGAAATCCTTCTAAATTTGTGTCTGGCAACTTCTCTTCAGACTAAATGTGTCCCAGTGTTCTGTTAAAGTCACTGGGCACAAATACTATATCAGCTGTTAGCTAAAACAGCTAGAACTACTTGCAGTCCGCCCAAGTACCGTAGAGAGCGTAGCTATACACTAAGGCCTCGTTCACACGGCTTATTTGGGCACGGATTGGCGCCGTACTCCGCGCCGGATTTGCGCTGCAGTACGGCGCCAATCCGTCCCTGTCATTACGGTAATCCACTGCTCTCATAGAGAACAGTGGATTCCGTCGCTCCTCCCCGCTCGGCGAATCCGCCGGGCGGGGAGAAAGTGACACGCACATTATCCAGGCGCAATACGCACCGTGGATAATGCAAGTTTATGGGGCCGGGGAGCGGCGCCCCCGCCGCGCTCCGGTCCCGCCCCCGTCTCACCCCCTAGTCACGGCGGATTTGTGAGCTCAATACGGCTTCACAAATCCATCGGGAATAAGCCGTGTGAATACGGCCTAATTGTACAGCTGCGCGGGGAGAGAGCCATAGGGCTCTCCACTGAGAAAAGGGATGGTTAGTTATGTCCCTGCCTTCTTGATTGCTGTGTATACCCATATAAGACCGAAATCAGCTCTGCAGTGACTTCAAGGGAAGCATTTATTTCCCTATTTCCCTTATAACTGTGGCTAATATATCCACCCCAGTTACATGGGAAATCAGAAAAAAAAGTGTTGTAAAAATATCCCCTTTACTTTGACCTGAAAAATGTAAAAAAAACCACAAAAAAACGCACACACAAAAAAATTTAATTACATTAACATTGACTGCACAAATGGCAACTTTTAGCCCCACCCTCAACAACACTAAAAATGTATCTAAACATCCGTTATGGAAAAGCGATAAACTTATCTTAACACCACTTTTGCAGTTAAGAAAAATAATAAAAAATGTGGAACACAACCTTTTAATGTAAATATTATATAACACAAAGTCTAATGTATGATGGAAAAAAGCCAATAAACTAGTAGAATAACCAAGTGCCAGAAATCGTTACAGTGTTCAAACCCACATGTACAAAGAAAAATGTGCCTGATCAGGAAGGGGGTAAACGGCTTGTTCAGAAACTGGTCATTTAACATATAGTGAAATACTGTATAAATGGGGAATATTACTAAAATACATTGTTGTTTTGATTTTGCTTTGTTCAGAAGATAAAGAAGATTTCATCTACTGCTAGTGTAGATAAGTGTCTCTTGGTAACCGACCACCTCTCCCTGCTTCTTCTCTTATCTTATTGCTCCAAGCTCTGACCATGATAAGTCACTCCCTGGTGAGATTTATCTCTAGCACAGGAGCTTGTTTTTATTAACCCTTTAACGCCTCCAAAGGGAAAAAAAATATTACTCTTCATTTTTCTCCTCCTTGCCTTCCAAAAGCCATAATGTTTTTATTCTTTCACCTACATGAGGGCTTTTATTTTGCGGGACAAGACGTGCTTTCCAGTGATGTTATTCATATTACCATAGAATATACTGGGAAACCGCAAAAAAAAAGTGGGGCAAGATGTGAAAAAAAACGTACATGCGCCATGTTTGCGGGAGTTTTGTTTTTGTGGCGTTCAATCTTAGGTAAAAATGATGTGTTCTCTGTATTCTACAGGTTGATACGCACCCAGCAATACAAAACATGTAGGGTTTCCGTTATGTCTTGGTGGTGTAAAAAAATTCCAAACATTTTCTACATTTGAAATTTGCGCCGCGGCGCCATTTTGTGTGACCAATAACTTTTTTGTACTAACACCAACCTACGGATGTTAGTGAGGGGGCATTTTTTGCAGGCTGAAGCGTACTTTTTATTGCTAGCAGTTTGGAATGCATGGGACTTTTTTGATCACTTTCATTCCAATTTTTATAAGACATGAAATGACCAAAAAAACGCAATTTTGGCGTTTGGAATTTTTTTTCTTCCCCGGTGTTCAGTGTACGGGATAAATGATGTTAGATTTTTATAGATCGGACTTTTTCCAAATATGTGTAACTTTTGTATTATTTTATTTTTTTATTTTTAAAATGGCGAAAGAGGTTGATTTGAACTTTTAATACTTTTTTTTATAATTTACACTCTTCTTTATTTTTTTTTTTAACTTTAACATTGAGTCCCCTTAGGGGGCTTCACCACTAGGGGGCGCGATCGTTAATACAGCCTAATGCATTGCATAGGCAATGCATTAGGCTGTACCAAGATGGCGTATTCCCCACTTCCTGCCTGGGGCCGGAAGTGGGGCAAACGAGAAGATGGCAGCGATGGGAGTCTTCACAAGGCTTCCCCTGCTGCCATGCCCAGGCATCGGATACCCGCAGTCATGCTGCGGGGACTCCGATCAGAGTGAAAAACGGTGTGCAGCACCGTTTTTCATTCATTTAGATGCCGCGGACATCTTTACCGCGGCGTCAAAAGGGTCAAAGAGCGCGAACGGGCAAAGCCGCCCCTTTCCCCTGCGCGCTGTAACCACCTGGTGTTAGCTGCAATAAGCCGCTAACACGCTGCGCTGCGATCCTGTTACACAACTCCTTAACGCCACCAGGACGTACCCATACGTTCAAGTGGGTTAAGGGGTTAATGACAACTTGTCATGCCGCATGCTGCGGTTCAGATGCCTGAACCGCGGTTGCACACGCCACCTGGCTCCAGGCACGTCTCGTGGGAACGCAGCCTGACAGGGTAATGTCAGCGCCAGCTAAGAAGAATCACGCTGAGGGCCAAGATCCCACTATAGCATCAAAGAGCAGACTCCTTTTACACCGTCATCAGATGGTTCCACAGATTGTGACAGAACCTGTTCTGTTAAACGCTGGTACATGTAGAGCTTCTCCCCCCCCCAAAAGAGTGGAGAAGGCGTCGATAGTAATTTTGTCAAATAACTTATTTGTCTAAAAAAAACTTTGAAATACAACTTGTGTTTTTGTCATATACACACATCTCCATTACAGACAGGTTATTATTTTTGGACAGTGAGCAGCTACTGGGCAGCAAATAGGTGGGGCAGACATCCACTGCTTCTGGCAGTAGTCGGGCAAGTAGTAATGAAAAGAGTGACATAGGATGTTATGTTGCAAGTGGTCAGGCTCTGTACACCGAGACCATTGAGGAGGACAGCAGTGACAGGCAAACACAAATCAATGATGATGTAGCCGATTGCATTTGGGAGCCGGGTGAAGCAATGGTTTCATCATCATCGTCGGGAGAAGAGGGCGGCAGTTTGCGCGTCAGGCAGCGGCGCAGTCAACAAGTCGGTAGTGTGGCTGGGAGTCAGCAGGGGAGCAGTAGTGCGAGGTCAGGAGCCAAGCAGCCACGGGTTAGACCACCCACTTCGAAGGTCCCTTCCGGCCCAGAAAGTAGTAGCGCAGGGGCTTACTGAGGCGGCGGCGGTAGCAGTCAGATTTGGTGTTCCATCCTGCCGCAGCAACAGCAGCAGCACTCAGTGGCACGCATTCTATTTCAGGTAGTCAATGCTCCACCACCTCTGCCAAAGGGAGCTGTCTGTCTTTCCCATCATCTACTGGTCCAGATGCTCCTCACCACTCATGGCGCCAGCAGTCATTCACCGAGGTAATTGCCAAGAGACAGCAGTATGCGTCCAGCCATCCTACGGCGCAGAAGCTGACCGTACTCCTGTCCAAGTTGGTGGTACTGCGGTCCCTGCCTTTTCAAGTGGTGGACTCTGCACCGTTTAGAGAACTGATGGCTTGTGCCGAGCCGAGATGGAGAGTCCCAAGCCGTCATTTATTTTTGAAAAAGGCAGTACCAGCCCTGCACAAATATGTAGAAGAGAAGGTGTGCCAGTCCTTGGGCCTGTCAGTGTCTTCCAAAGTGTACGGCAACGCAGATGTGTGGAGCTGAAGCTACAGTTAGGGACAGTACATATCCTTTACGGCCCACTGGGTGAATGTGACTCCTGCCCAGCCACACCCGCAACTTGGACAGGAGACGCCGCTTTCTCCTCCACATTGTCAAACTGCTGATCCTGCGCCAATGTCCACCTCCTTCTCCTCCACCACCTCAACCTCCACTGCAGCGACAAGTGCTCCCCCAGCATACCACATGTGCAGGGCACGGTGGTGTCACACAGTTCTACACCTAGTTTGCCTGGGTGAATGAAGTCACAAAGGGGAGGAACTGCTCCGCGTCATGAAAGACTAAATCGATTTCTAGCTTTCGCCACAACAACTGAAATTCGGAACCATGGTGAAAGACAATGGAAATAACATGGTGTCTGCACTGCGCCACGGAGGGCTGAGCCATGCGCCCTGCATGGCGCAACATGTTTAATCTGGTTGTCAAATGGTTCTCAAGTCTTTCCCCCTACCTAAAGAATTCTGAAAATGGCCAGGAAACTTTGCATGTACTTCAGCCCCTTCCTACACTGCCAAAGCACACCCTCCCTTGAGCTGCAGCAGCAGAACAGCCTCCCCCAACATAGGCTGATATGCGACGTTTCCACCCATTGGAATTCCATCCTCCATATGTTGGACTCTATGAACAGAGAAAGGCCATTAGTGATTTCTTGATGATCCAAGCAGACAGGAGTACTCCTCTGTGTTATTTTGATGTCAGCCAGTGGAAGCTCATGCGTGACACCTGTCATTTGCTCAGGCCCTTTGAGGAAGCCACGTTATTTGTCAGTCGCCAGGACTATGGGATGAACAACGTCATTCCACTGCTTCATGTCCTGGAACTGATGCTGAAAAATCTGTCTGGTTAGGGGACTTGAGACATGGTGCATGAGTCCAGTGGGAGCTGAACTGGAGGAGGAGGAGGACATTGGAGCACAAGTAATGTCTGACAAAATGAGGGTCCCACCGGAAGATGGGGGACAATGGGCCAAGCAACGTGGGTAACAAGGAGGGAAGGAATCTAAGAGGGCCTTTTCACCAGAGGCCCGCAAAGCCGGGATGGACGTGCCGAAAATCACCATCGACTGAGGATGCTTCGGTTCACCGAAGGGATGGGGTCAAATCGTTTGGCAGGCTTCCGTAAACGGGGAAGGAGAAGGTGGGCGGGGGGTCGTGGTGGGGGAAGGAGTAGGCAGGAAAGGGGCAAAGGAGCGTGGTCGAGGAACGAAGGTAAGGTCGGAGGTAGTAGGGAAGTTAACGTTTCTCTTGGCTAAATGGCAATAAAAATCCGAATGGCAAGGAAGGGGAGGAAATTAAAAGTAAAGGAGTGACCCAATAAGAAAAATTACCGGTAAACATCCCTTTAAATCTTTCCAAAGTGGGGTTTCCACCCATTGTGTGGGAAAGGAAACCCCGGCGGGAGCCTGAGACCGCCAGGAGATGCCGGGAAATAAGGGGGACCGGCCGTGTCGGGTAAAGGCCCCGGCCTAAAGGGGGGGCCGTGCAGCTGGCGGCGCCGAGGGTGTGCCGCGCAGGGAGAGGGGTCGCCCCCCACCCAAAAGTACCCCCCCTTCGGCTTCGTTCTATTCGGCCTTGGAGGGAATCTCCCGGAAATTATGTTTCCCCCTCCAGAATATTTTCCCTTTCTCCCAACCCCCTCGGTAAACCAAACTATCCAGTGCAATGAAAGACAGGAAAAAAAGGTTCCCTCTACCCTTTAACAGTCTAGCATTTCTTTCCGGGGTTTTAAAGATGGGGGTGGCTCAGGGGGGGGGGCAAGAGGGGGGGAGGGTTAAAGACGCTTTTTTTTAGAGCAGGGGACAATTGGACAAGTTCGGGAACCTTCCCAAGTGGGGGGAACACTATTTCTATTTTTAAGGTTACCCTCGAAAAGGATAAACCGGGACCCAGCTTATAACTGCGGGTAACCCTTGACAGAAAAATTTAGCCGAAAAACCAACATGTCAAAGGGAAAAAGGTTGAGGAGGCCTTTGCCCTTTTGTCCTTACCATGGTTTCGGGGGACCAGGGTTACATTTGGTGGATTCTGCTTCCAGATAGCTGTAGGGTCCTTTGGCCAGTTTTTCCAACCACCCGGGGCCTTTTTAAAGGGACCAGTGGGGGAGGGGTGGGCGGGGATTGTCCCCCGTAAAAAATAAAAAAGGAGGCACCCCCGCTCCAGTAAAATGAAGTTTTTTACGAAACTCGCCCCGGGAAAAGTGGACCAATCACCTGGGCTGGGAACAAAAAATCGCATGCAATAAAGGGGTTGGGTTTACCCCCTCCTCAGAAGCTGGTGCTGCTGATTGGCTGCATGTCTGCATTTCATGGCATTGAGGGCGTTCCTTTCTTTCTCCCATGTCCCAACATGTGCTCACGGCCATTTCAGAAAAAAAGACGATTCGTTACCATGAATCGCCAGGAAATTCGGCTTCGTGTAGAATCAAATTCTTCCTGAAATTTTAAATGAATTCCACTACATCTGATTTGATTCGCTCATCCCTAGTTCAATACTTATTTCACCCACTGTCGATCAATCAAACAATCAATCCAGTGTTATATAACTGAAAGACATGGTTACACCTGACAAAATGGATTCAGTCTCATACGATATTGAGGACAGATATCTGAGGTATACTTATTTCTAGTGTTGGGTTTTAATTGTGGGTCAGGCCAAATGAATAATGCACTTTTTTTTCTCCTGATGACTGTCAGGTTGACAATTGGTTACACGATTTTCCCGTTATCTCTGGTGGCCCAACCTGAATCCAAAGTGCAACACAACTTATTTCTATTTCTTCTAAAAAGGTTATTCCCATCTTATAAAGTAATGATATACATCCTTACAGTTCACATGCACCCATACATGCTGATTAACTTCCAGGGGGCAGATGGGAACTTCCAGCAAGACAATGCAACATGTCAAATGGCTTGAAATGTTCTACATTGTTTGAAGGAGCATGACCAAGACTTATAGCCTACTACCTTGGTCACTTAATTCCATGGAATTGATCGGTGGGACCACCGCGGTTGTCATGTTGGCTCTATGGATCCTCCCCAATGCTCCCTCCAGCAGCTGTGGGATGGAGTCGGCATGGCTCCAGATATCTGTGACAACCTACCAGGACGTTCTTAAATCACTCTTAGCCTGTTTTGCTGCTGTCCTCTGGGGTTACTGTGATCATAATAATGTGACTCAACTGTTTATTATCCCAATTAATACTAACTGAAGACATCCTATTCATTTTTTGCAGGATCATTCTCTTCCCTGTTTCTTAAAGTTAATAAATTGTGCTATAGTTCTTTTATACAGTGAAAGCTTCTGTTCATGGTGTGAAGTTCAGTGGTGCACCGGCTCTGAATCCTAACACCAGTGACCATGGGAACAAATCAATTTAACTCCTTGCACCTCAGGCAATGACATTTTATTGTGAAAGATTGTGACAGCAAAATGTATATCATAGAGCACGCTTTCAATGTCATACAAGGACAAAAATATATAACAATGTGAACTGGATATCCCATTCCTGCCTGAAATTAACAATAAAAAGTCAGTACACAACAAGCTGGCATTTATAGTGCCTTTTTACAGTCCATTTGTCGAACACCAATCTGTAAAGCTCATAAACCTATATAGTATTTGGAGCTGTTGCTGTGTCTTTTAGTTTACTTGAATGCATCTTGCCAAGGCAGAACAAAATGGTAATGGAGTGTGCGTATTATATTACAATGAATCCGATTAAAGGGAAAACACAATATTCACAGAAATATATATATTTATTCTACAAGAAATGTACATTTAATGTAATGTCTAAGATTAGTCCACACGGCTGCTAACAAAGGCTCTGCAAGATCTAGTGGAGAGCATATCTCATACATTTTGTTCATTAGTTATGTATCTAGCCCCTCCACCATAGATAATAAGGTAAAAAATGCTTTAAGTGCTAGTTAAAGCTGGCATCCACTATCTTGAGTTAAAATAGGTTATGTTAGCAAACACTATTTTACCACAATGGAATGGCATCACTTATTAAATTATGCATACATTGTATTCCCTTAAAGGGATTAATGTAGGAAAATACCAGGATTACTGCGCAGTGTTGACACTTAATGGGGAAGAAGAATAATGCTCTTTATCCTTGTTAAGACACCAAACATTAGCTTACAGTATGTTTCGCACTACTAAATGATAGTGAATAATTTAAACACAAATTTGGGCCTCATTTATTAAAACTGTCTAAGCATAAGACTGTCTTTGTTGCCCATACTCTGCAGCAGTAAAATAAATAAAAGCTGAGCTCTGATTGGCTGCTATGGGCAACAAGGATTCTTACACTTAGGGTATGTTCACACGGCATTTTTGGATACGTTTATAGATGCGTGTTTGGATAAGTGTTTCGAACCCAAACACGCATCTAATAATGTGCAGTGTAATTTACATTGCTTTCAATGTAAAACGCATTGTTGTTCAGACGATACATGTTTTACATGCGTCTTTCGGACCCGTTCAAAGAATTGTCATGTCAATTCTTGATCCCAGTTTTTAAAAAGCGCGAAAGCAAAAAACCAACCCCTATTATTTTAAAATTTTATTTTTTTATTATTTTAAATTTTGGGTTTTAAAAAACCTTTAATTTAAAAACAAAGGCCCATTTTTTTGCTGGGCCGGGGGCAAAAACCAATATTAAACCAAGCCCTCATTTTTGGAAAATGAAGTTTTCCCCCGGAATTGGCTTTACGGTAGCCCTTTATTGGAAAAATGCTTTTTTTTCCGGATCCAAACTTTAAATTTAAATAAATTGGTCCCCGTTGTAACATACCTTTAGTTTAAATAAAAGATTTGTGCCCAAAGTGGGGTTTTCAATAGGGATTAAAAAAGGGGGTTTAAGGCCAGAAAAAAAGAACCCCAAACCGTCCAATCCAGTTCGCCTTTTGGGCTAGAGTAGTTTTTTTTCCTGATGTGAAGGCAACAAACCCATTGGTTATGAAGTCCAAATTTGTCCTCAATTTTTTAAAAGGGAAAAATTCCCTTTTTCCCGGCATTTCCATATGTTTTTTTTGCCCAACCAGTACGGGGATTGGATGCCAGTTAGAATACCAGCAGTCGCCCCCCTCATGCATGGAAGGTGTGCGAGCGTCTCTCTTATGGGTATTTGTGCATTTGTTTAGTCTCCCACGTATGGTACTGGGGTTTTTTGTTTTTTTGCATCCCTATGTGAATAGATGTAAATTTTTAGGCCGTTTTTCACAGGCTTAATTAAGGCGGATTTGTGCGCCGTTTTGAGCGCCAAAACCCCGTGAATACGGGGCGGACGGGGGCGGGGCCGGAGCGCGGCGGGGCGCCCCTCCCCCGCCCCATAGACAATGCATTTTTTTACGGCGCGTCCGCGCCGTAAAAATATTGTGCATGTCATTTTTCTCCCCCGCGGCGGATTTGCGAGCGGGAGGAGCGACGGATTCCACTGTTCTCAATGAGAGCAGTGGATTAACCGTAATGACTCCGACGGATTGGCGCCTTTTAAGCGCAAATCGGCGCGGAATACGGCGCCAATCCGTCGGCAAATAAGCCGTGTTGAACGGGCCTTAAGGTGCAGCTTCTGTCCACCTAGTGGAGAGATATATGGATTACCACCATCACTGCACCTGGTTTTTTTTCTTTAATAGCATGGGGCCTATGTTGCCTCTATGCTGTGTCTAGTCTCACTTCAGCTTTACTAGCAGTGAGTATGGCCATGTTTCTGTTTTTCTTTTGCTAGTAAAAGGTTGCATAACAATTCACTAACCAGTAATTATAAACAAAAAAACAATCGTTTGAACTAGTTAACCAGATGCTAACTGGCAGTAACAATATCATTGGTCTCTACTAGAGCATAATGTAGAAGTGATAAAGACAATATAAAACCACATTATTTATCATGAGTAAAACTGTAAGTATGCCACCTGAGCAAACATGCAGGATAAGTTGTTAACAAACATTAGGCAATCACTCAAGGTAAAAAGTAGAAATGACCTATGATTCAAATACACAATGGGGCACATTTATCCAGGCAGTTGTACCAGAGTTCTAGCACAATTTGTGTCAGAAATAATGGCGTACATGCTTTACACCACATTTATTAATATTTGTCTTGTCCAACAAAAGGGGTGAGGCCTCGCTAAAAGGGGCATCACCTCATGAAAGAGGGTAAGGTTTATCACGTTGTGAGCCCAAACAAATCCACCAAAATGTTGGCACCGTTAGTGGCATAAAGTAAGCATATAAGTAAGGTGTAAGGTTAGACTAAACAGTTCTAACAGGTGCCACATTGATCAACACTATGATAAATAAGGTGTATTGTAAGACTATTTAACCTAACTTAACATTTTCTATGAGAAATGGGTGTTTTGATACTTCGAAATGCTCATTCGTCTGTCCGGGCATGATTAAAAATAGAAGACAAGGAGCTCATGACCGCTATGGCCTGTGAATGGCTGCACCTGTCATGTGAACGATAAACATTCAAAGCTACAGCGGGGATCCCCAGGACTACCGCAGCAATGGAACAACAGTATCCAGGTGGTAAGTATGCTTCCTGTCTTCTATTTTTCATTATGTCACGACAGACAAATGAGCATTTTGAAGACTCAGATCCCCCCTTTTGATTCCTTTAATCTGGTTTTAACGGGACCTGATGAACACCAGAATTTTAGATATAGTCACAAGAACTTACAACTTACTGATCTCTTAGACCACTTTGTTCACTGTCAACAATAGATTGAAGTGGCATTGGTGGGAAGAAATTGCTGTGCTCTTTTAACTCCAATTGGTTCTATTCAACTTTCTTTAAAGGTCACTGCTATGTTGTCCCCTAAAAAAGCCGAGCCCTACATTCCAACACATAAGAATGTAGCAGCAGATGGTCACCGGTCAGTTGAACAGTGATGTGCCCTTCAATAATCTCTTCAATAAACACAATATTCACCAGTGAACTGGACGTTATGGGCGACATGTATGAACGGGGCTGCACCAGAATTCTGGTCTCAAAAAGCTGTAGTAGACCAGTTCTATAGATATATGAACAGGCTTAATCCAAACTTTGGCAAGATAAGTGCCTCGGTACCACGCCAAAGACACTTTTACCATACCTAAGTTTTGGGGCGTTTGGGGGGCGTCGCACCACATTAGTAGAAGTAGATTCTTTGACGCCAAAACTTTGGTGCAGAACAGTTAGAACAGCCAGACCAGGTCAAAGGTGGTGCCTGAGCCAGAATTGTCGTACAGGTTCATACATTCTGCTGCATTCTACACTGCAATAAAGCGATTTAGAACTGGCCTGTCAGCAGCATTCATACATGTCACCCTAAGTTGCTGATAAGCTAACTTTCATTACACATAGGTAAAAAAAATCACTGTTCTCTTTCTCTCTCTCTTCTCTCTCTCTCTCTCTATATATATATATATATATATATACAGACACACACACACACACACACACACATATATATATATATATATATACACACACACATGCATATATACCTTTCCCTTCCAATCTTTCATATTAGAGGGGAAAGGCAGGAGATTTTGACAGCTATTGATAGAAGTACTGCAGTGATTGCTAGGCAGGGAAGACTGAGAGGCCTGTTAAAAACACATTAAGCCGAAAAGACATTCTTATTCATCGATTTTGACCAGTCATCAATTAAATTTGTTCATACGTGTAATTACAATTATTAGCAGATTTCTTTCTAGTTCTGATCATTCAAACAACTAGGGAGCCCCGGTGCACACCATTTATCATGTACTTGCCCTGCCTATAGCTAGGATTCATGTTAATTATTGATCTTTAAAAGAGTATAATGTTTTCTATTTATTTAGAAAATAGAGAAAAATGCTTTGATCTAATATATATAAACCTAAAATACTGTTCACATACCAGTCCTGTAGCAGTACAGTAGTCTTCATCTTATGCCCCAGTTATATCTCATAGATTAGTCCTATAGAATTTAACCATGAGCTCACCAAAGACTAAAACTAACTGGTACTGCTCACATGACCCGCAAACAACATTGGAGCAACCTTGGCATTTAGTTCGCAACAGGGTTATATTACGCAGGACTTATGCTGGGTCAATTAATAGGGCACTAATTTGAGAGCACTGCATTAAAGCTGCTATTAAAATAATACTTGTTATTACAGTTATTATAACAACTACTGCATTGTATGTATATTTACTTGTACAAAATGTCTGTCTCTAGGTGATATTGTAATGTTCTCAACAAAAAGAAAAGAAAAACACTCTGAGGAGACAGGGAGAAGAATGGAAGAGATGATGAACCTGAGAGATGTGCTTAAATGTGTCGCTATAATTACAAATACTTTGTGCTTTTTGATGTGATGTTGAATATGTTTGTGTTGAAAAAGACAGAAGTATTCTAGAAGTTATACCTTTATTGAGAGAGCGGAAAATTACGATTGCAAGCTTTTAGAGTACGGAGGCCCCTTCATCAGGGAAGTATATAAATTAATGAGCAAGAGCATTTAAACATTTAAACCAGGGGCGTTGCTAGGCTGTTTTCTTCGGGGCTCGGGCCCCGACTAAAACCCCCTGTGCCGAAACCTCCAGGTCGGCCCCTGCCAGGGGCCTGGAGCACCGACTGGCCATGCCACCCTTCAGCTGCATGTGCGTCCGCTGGACACACATACATCCGAGGGCTTCTGCGGAGCAGAGAGCGAGCGCTCCCTGCCCCGCAGACAGTGCCGGACCATCTCCGAGTCCGACACAGCGGGGCCGCTGGGTCCTCATTGCACTGAGGACCCGGCGCGGCCCCGTGCGGCTCAGCTGGCAGCGGCGCGATGTAATGACCTCATCACGCCGCAGCCTGTTCCTCCGGGCGCCCAGCGCGTCCACAGCTGTGCGCCCAGGAGCTGCTGAGAGCGCGGGCTGAAGAGGACGGAGCGCGCTCGCCGGGATGCTATTGATATATTAATGTTGTTTAATTTATATGCATTTACCTGCCTCGGTACCCCTATATCTGGGCCTGTGAGGCCCTATATACTGCCTGTGGCCCCCTATATGACTGCCTTGGCCCCCATACCTGCCTGTGGCCCCCTATACCGGCCCTGTGGCCCCCTATACCTGCCTGTTCCCCCTATACCTGCCTGTGGCCCCAATACTGCCTGTGGTCCCATACTGCCTGTGGTCCCCAATAATGCCTGTGGGCCCAATATACTGCCTGTGGTTCCCTATAACTGCCTGTTGGCTCCCTATATACTGCCTGTGGCCCTCTATACTGCCTGTGCCCCCTATACCTGCCTGTGGCCCCATATATTGGCCTGTGGCCGCCCAAGACTGCCTGTGGCCCCCTATATACTGCCCTGTGGCCCCCTATTATACGACGCCTGTGGCCCTATAATACTGCCTGTGGCCCTATACTGCCTGTGGCCCCATATATTGCCTGTGGTCCCCTTATACTGCCTGTGGTCCCCTATACCTGCCTGTGGCCCCATATACGCCTGTGGCCCCCTATTCTGCCTGTGCCCCTAAATACTGCCTTGGCCCCCTATACTGCCTGTGGGCCCCATATACCTAGCTTGTGGCCCCATATACCTGCCTGTGGCCCCATACACTGCCCTGGTGGCCCCATAGACCTGCCGTGGGCCTTGGGGGCCATAGACCTGCCGTGCCCCATATATTGCCTGTGACCCCATATACTGCCTGTGACCCCATAACTTGCCAAGTGACCCCATATACCTGCCTTGGCCCCATATACCCTTCCTGCGGCCCCATATACTTGCCTAGGCGGCACCAAATAATGCCTGTGGCCCCCTATAACTGCCAGTGGCCCCCCCTATAACCGCCTGTGGCCCCTATACTGCCTTGTAGGCCCTCTATAATACTGGCCTGTGGCCCCTATTCTGCCTGTGGCCCACTATACTGCCTGTGCCCCTATACTGCCTGTTCCCCCCAAAAACCTGCCTTTTTCCCCCCTATACCTCCTGTCCCCCCTTCCTGCCTTGGCCCCTACCCTGCCTGTGCCCCATATACCTCCTTGGTCCCATAACCTCCCTTTGGGGCCCCCTATACCCTTGGCCCCAATACTGCCTGTGCCCCCAATCCTCCTGTGGCCCCCTATATCCCTGCATCCCCATAACCCTTTCCCCCCTATCCCTGCCTGGCCACCTATACTGCCTGTGCCCCCAACTCCTAAGTGACCCAAAATTATATACCTGCCAATTGAGGGACCTAACACCTCCCTAACTGAGGGACTTATATCCAAAATTAAGGTTTTGCGGGAAAGTGGGGTTTCTAAGATATTTTTGCCCAAAATCCGCGGGTAGAGAATTGGGGGGAGCAATCAAAAGAAGGTAGAACCGGGATGGAGAAGAAAAGGGAAAGTGAACGACGCTGAAGAAATTGTCTCCTGTGAGTCACAAAAAGAAAACTGCAGGGGTAATCACTTATATTCTGCAGAGTCACTTACAACCAGGGCCGCTTACAGCATAGGGGGCCCCCCGGGGCAAGCGTGCACGGCCCCCCCCCCCCAAAAAAAAAAAAAAAAAAAACAAAACTACTTACAGAAAAAAATATAATTACTCTAAAAAATTTTTGACCTACAGCACCGCCTCTACCAGCTCAGGTCACCATTACATACGAGACTACAGCACTGGTCGAATAAGAAGCAAAAAAACCCCGACACCGGGGACCCCCGGGAGTTTTTCCCTCTGATCAGTCTTTCCTTAATCGTTTTTTTTCCCTCCTTCTGTCCAGCCACCATGACACCTTCTTCCGGGCCGAAAACTCGTCCCTGCAGAATGAACCCACAAACTCTTAAACCCTTTTTCCCTACTGTGTTATGGACCCCCTTTAAAAATAAATAGGTATTTAATTTTCCCCCACCATTGAGTGGGTAGTAGTAGACCCTAATATGGGTTACAGCTCTTTGTAGTACATAGCTCCCCCGAGGTGGGTTTACAGCCCCTGTAAGATTTTGGCCCCTTTTATATACCCCCTGTATAACTAATGGCCCCAGAAAAATTTAAGCCCGGGGGTTTTTTTTGGGAGGGCAGTATATACCCCCCCAATAAATGCCCCCTGTACCAGTCCCCTTACCAGTTCCCCTGTAGCCCCCGTACCATGTCCCCTGAAGCCCCCTGACCAGAGTCCCTGAAGCCCTGTCCCCTTACCCCCTGAGCCAGTGCCCCTGTACCCCCTTGCCAGTGTCCCCTGTAGCCCCCCCATAGCCCGGTTTCCCCTTAGCCATGTCCCCTTAGCCCCCTGAGCCAGTGTCCCCCGTAGCCCCCCGTACCTTTCCCTGTAGCCTGTCCCCTTAGCCCCCTGTACCCTTTTCCCCTATACCCCCTGTACCCTGTCCCCCGTACCCCCCGTAGCCAGTTCCCCTAAAACCCCCCCCGTACCAGGGCCCCTGTAGGCAGTTCCCCTGTAGCCCCCCGTAGCCATGTCCCCATAGCCCCCTGTAGCCATGCCCCCTGTACCAGGTCCCCTATAGCCCCCTGTACCAGTGTCCCCGTACCCCCTGAGCCAGTGTCCCCTGTACCCCTTTAGCCAGTGTCCCCTTACCATGGCCCCTGAAACCCCCCTGTAGCCCCTGTCCCCCCGAGCCAGTTCCCCGAGCCCCCCGTTTGCCCGTGTCCCCTGTAGCCAGCGTCCCCCCGTAGCCCCTGTAGCCATGTCCCCTATACCCCCCTTAGCCAGTGTCCCCGTAGCCCCCTTAGCCATGTCCCCTGTAACCATGTCCCCTGTAGCCAGTGTCCCCGACCCCCTTTAACCCCCTGAGCCAGGTCCCCTGTAGCCCCCTGTACCGTGCCCCCGTAGCCCCCCGTAAGGCCCCGGGCCCCCTGTAGCCAGTGCCCCCGTAGCCCCCTTACCAGTGTCCCCCCTGTAGCCCTGTCTCCTGTAGCCCCCCGTAGCCCGTGCCCCTGTAGCCAAGGGCCCCCCTTAGCCCCCCCTAAAACCAGTGTCCCCTGTAGCCCCCTGTAGCCAGGTCCCTTTAGCCCCCTGTACCATGTCCCCCCTTTGCCATGCCCCCCTGTAGCCCCCTGTACCCCGTGTCCCCTGTACCCCCTGTAGCCAGTGCCCCCCGAGCCAGTGTCCCCTGTACCCCCCTGTAGCCAGTGCCCCCCGTAGCCCCCCGTAGCCCTGCCCCCCCGTAGCCCGTGCCCCTGTACCCCCTGTACCATTTTCCCCCGTAGCCCCCTGACCCGTGCCCCCTGTAGCCAGTGTCCCCTGTACCCCCCGTAGCCAGTGCCCCCTGTAGCCAGTGTCCCCTTACCCCCTGTAGCCAGTGTCCCCTGTAGCCCCCTGTAGCATGCCCCCCGGGGAGCCAGGTCCCCTTAACCCCCATACCAGTGTCCCCTGTAAACCCCCCCGTACCAGTGTCCCTTACCCCCGTACCAGTGTCCCCGTAGCCCCCGTACCATGGGCCCTGGAAAAAAAAAAACATTTAAAAACTGTTTCTTACCACTCCCGCGCTCCCCTGTGGGGTCCCGCTCCGGGAGCTTGTTTCCGGGGTGGCGGCGTGCATCACACGCCCGCCAAAGCCGGGGCGTTGCTCCCCGTAATTTTCCTCGGCCCCAAGCCTGCGGGGCTGCCGGCCAAGGGTATACGGCGCGGAGGTATTCACATCTCCTGCGGCTTTTAAAACGCGGGGGGTCCGCTCCTCCTCGAGTTCGGGGTGTCCGACCCCCCGGGGGGCGTCGCTCACGGCAAGGTAGGGGGGGGCTCCCGGAGGGCCCCCCCAAGGGCTGGGGGCCCCCGGCAAGCGCCTACCTGGCCCAATGGGAAAGCGGCCCTGCACAACAGATCAACCATATCTGGTCCCTGAAAGGCGGGTAATGTAATCAAGCCGTGTACAGCTGAGGGGTCACATAGGGGGATTGTTTTGGGTCGGGGGCTGGCAGGATTTTTTGGGCCCTTTGTAAATAGTTTTGGGATGTTTTTTGTGGGATTTTTTTTATAAAAAACATTTGTCGGGTAATTTGCTCCATGTAGGTGTATTTTTTGTGACGTTTTTTAGGGGGTATTACACGCCATACGGAGGGGAGGGGTTTTGAAAAAGTACATTTTCTTTGGTGATTTTTCATTGTGCATGACTCTGGGGCGGGGATATAGATATAGGGGCACCCATGCGGAATATGCTGAAAATTAGTGACAGGAGCAAATTTTTTCTCTGTAAAAACACATCCGCAGTTCACAATGGCGTGAAAAATGTCAGTGAACCCAGCCCCACGAGCAAAACTTTTCACAAAGGGGCCCCACCCCGAGTTTTTGGACCCTAGCAACGCCCCTGACTTTAAACAAAGTTCCTCCCGCATTTGTGCAGGAAGGGTAATCATCCAAAAATTAAAGGGTTTCTCACTAATTGATTCATCTCACCTCATCCTTTTTTCTTGGTTTCACTTTTAATTCAGGGCATGTTTACTGGGTTCCCCAGGCTCAGTAGAAGCCAGGGGATGTACTACATATCAACCATGCCTTCAGCCTATCAGGATAACAAACAGTCGTACTATAGTGACCGAGGAGCTGATCAGCCCATACAAAGGGGTATCTAGGAAAAGGTTTGGGACCCCGTTAATGGACAATATTACAAAGTAACTTGTCTTTGCAAGATCTTTAACATAAAAAGCAATCCTTTTAGTGAGACAACACCTTTAAAGCACTAAAACTGAGGTATTATTGTTGATGGTAAAGCAACATTAGTGACGACTTAGATCTAGAGTCAGTTTGCTGTTGGGTGTGAATCTGTCAAACTGTTTCTTGGTCCCAAGAAGTATTTATCCACAAGTGTATCCAGATTCTTTATTTGTATCTAGATTCTCTCTTTGGATTACAGTTTCTTCCTAAAAGGGTTGTCCAGATCATTAAAATAAACTATGTGTTCTGAAAAAAAACGTATCCTCATCTCTCCCCTTATCTGCACTCCAGCACTGTCACTGTCTACCATCTCTGCCAGTTCTGTTTACTTCCAGCTGCGGTCAAGTGGAATATCACCACTTTACCTACTAACTGGCTGCAAAGGTCATGTGCTATTTACTGATATCACCACTTTGGAGTTTTCACTGAGCTTATCAGGGGCTGTAGTGATGATGTTCTGTTTGACCAAAGTTGGAAGAAAACAGAAGATCGGTGAAGATAGCAGCAGTGCTGGAGTGCAGGTGAGAGGAGAGGTGAGTATAAGCTTTTTCATTTTATCAGAATATGCTAAGAGTATTTTATTATATTGACTTGAACAACCACTTTCACCATACACATTAGATGCAGCAGATGTAGAGGAAGAATTGGACTGTTGGATTTTGTTCTTGGAAAGATACACCACCACCACAGGAGTTCACTGCATTTACAGGGACAGGAGGAGGATCTGTGATCTTCCTTCTCTCCCTGCATGATGCCAGCATGGTTCTCTCAACTCTTCCACAAACAGAGCATATGTAGCTCCCACTTCAATCTCCTCTAACTGAGCCTGGATTATGGCTAGAACTGGTCTCTAGTCTCGATAAAATAATAACCTGAGCAAGATCCTTTAGTATTGATCCCTTCTGCAGTCACATTGCCTTATCCTTACCTTTTTCAAAACGTTAATGCCCTTTCCTATTTAGATGAGTGCATCTTGGGGTAATCAGTAGTGAGGTTAAAAGAGTAGAATAAAGAGCCAGTTTTCCATATTACTTTTTGCCCCTTTTTTTTGTCATTTTAACCTTTTTTAAGCTAAACTGCTATACAACACACCACCAATTCTCAAGCATGTGCCATTTCTTAAAAGATAGCAGACATGCTTTTTTTTATTTCATATAATATTTTAAAAACACTTTTTTTTTACTTCTTACAATTGCTATATACCTGCACAGTTTCCTGTCAACATCTGAAACATGGCACCAGTGATACTCTCAGATAACATTATCTGACTTGTTTAGTGCTATTCATCTAGCCCACAGGAAATTGTATGGTTCTGTATTTTTATATAAAAAAATATATTCAATAAAAATTGAGATAAGTAACGGGCTGATCACTTTTGGAAAATGACCTTCAAGTATACACTTGAAAAACATCTTGTTTTTCATGTGAAATAAAATAAAAATAGGTCAGAATTTAAAAAAAGAAACAAAAGTTTTTTTTTCTTTTTTGGGGAACATTCTCAGGTAGAATATGGAAGTATGCAGAAGTTATTTAAAAGCACATTTTATTCTCATTATTATGTCTTTTTTCTTTTTTCAAATAGCCCGGTTAATAACTCTGCATATTACTAAGGTACATGGCTGGTTCAGAATACCAAGCTGTGGACTAATCTGAAATCCATTCATAGTAAACAGAACACACAACCCTCTTCTTTATTAGTATAGATGGTCATTTGTCTTATCTGCAAGGGCATGTCAATCAAAAAAGAAAAAAGCATAAACAGCGTAGCTTAGGAACTGTGATAAATTACTGGATATTGGTAACATTTATGCTATTCAGGATAAGCTGTGTGACATTTCCTGAAAGAGCTTTAATGGCGGCCATAGTAGCTGACACGATGTTCCCACAAACAAATATATGACTGAAGAGAATTTGTAACAACTTGACAGAAGAGGACACCTCTTTTATATTTTACAGGATTTTGTAATTACTTTTAAGGGAAATGTCTTTTCATACTTAGAGCTTATAGCTTGTACTGACTCAGCAATAGGACTACATTAAAACCCCCAACCACGGTTCCTAAAAACTGTTTTCCCCCTTAATGTCTTCAAATGACCCATATCGTTTTTTTCCTTTCTTTAGCCCTAGAATATCTTAATCTTTAATCTTAGAATATCTCTCCATTTACCTCAAATTTCTCAGTGCATTTTCTTTATTCTTCAACACTGTAACTTCTCATTCACGTTATATATTGTTTAGTTTCTTGACTCATTCTCCAAAAAATACCCATTTCTCCTTTCTATGTTTTTCCCAAAAAGTAATGGAAAAGATGGCTTAGGGGCCCTGGCCACATTTTCCACATTTCCAGGTCTGTGATTAAAGTATGCCATATCTGATTGTGAGAAATGCTTTTTTGGATCCATAGGACCTGGCCTATGGCAGTCTTGATTATCACCTGAAACAATGTGCCCATTTATCTGCAGCTCCACACAAATTCTACAGAAAATAATAATAACACATGAAATATACTTAAAACAAAAATAGTAAAAAAAAAAGTAATTGTTGATCATTGCATTAAATAGTACCTATCGCCTCCACACAAACATACAAAATACAGTAGTAGATGAATTTATAAGACTTGTTTTCCAATACATGTCATTAGCAATCTAGAGGGCTCATGTTAGTATTACAGGGGAACAGATTTTACTTTCAATTTCTTAGCAGAGCTAAGGGATTCTTTCTGTTGAGACATAGCAAATGTGCAGGGGGAGCTGAGGGCATAACTGCTTGTGTAGGGTAATTTGAGTCTCTCACTACATACAGTGCAGCAGACACATCACACTGAGTGTGACAGGATCTACAGGCATCTAAATTACACTGCTGCTAATGTTATATCCAGCACAAACAAAGCAGCCCAGAGAAAATCAGTATGCTCATGATGTAGGCTACCTGGCTCCCCCCTGCACAATGGACTCTTCCAACTCAGAAGCAACACAACTGTCAACATAATCATCCATCCAGCTGTCATGTGCCGACTTGGCCCGAATTCAGAGCTGTCTTAAAGGGCCAGTGCTTTTTTTAAAAACTGAATTACAGGTGAAAGGTTTTGATTTTCCTAATGAAGTATATTTAAGGAAGTGTTTGTATTTTAGTCTCCTGTTACTTCATGAGGTTTCTCTGGAGGTGATTGGTACTCTTTAAAGAAGCTCACTAGTCTTAAAGTAGCCTGATGCTTCAAAATAGATTGTGGTGGCAGGCGCTGATGTCAGTAGCTGTGTCCGTCTGCTTCATTAAGTTCACCAGACAAGCTGAAGTCTATCGCAGGAGACATTACAGGCTTAGATTACCAGCAGAAGGCTCAAAGTCACAGCTATATCCAATGATACATTACTGCTGAGATAACATGAGTAACTTTTAAAGAAAGAAAGGATATCAGGACTCAATATAGTCTTTCATTCCTAAAATCATATCTTACTGACTACCTCATTGGACAATAGCATTAAAGAGAATTTTCAGCCAGAATGTAAAATTAACCATATACTCCTCAACATGAAAATTACAACACCAAGGAGGATAAACCATAAGGTTATGAAAATAAAGGAAATATCAGTTGTCACTAACATCTTCAAATTTGATGACATTTTCAAGATAACTTATGTCACTCTATGGTGTTTGGTAGCAGCATAGAAGCCAGATTGACAGCAAATTTTTTTAGCAAAATTAAACCTCAAAAATCGGATCAGAGGGTGTAGGATGATTGTGTACAGGGGCGTACCTGCCGGGCTAGCAAACGTAGAAGTTGCTCCAGGGCCCGTGCGCTCAGGGGGGCCAGCGCCCCGGGACAGCTGCTACTGTGTCCGCTACCCCGGTAATGCCGCTCCTGTACCCGCCGGCAGTGAACTTAATAGTTCACTGCGGTGGGGGGGAGCTGCGGGGCCCGGCGCATTCTGTCGAACGCCCGGGGCCTCCCGGCCCCGTTAGGGGGGCTCTAAGGGGGGTAGCAAGCGGAGCAACGATGCGCTCTCACTTCCCCGCCGGCCCTGTGATCCGGGTTGGGGGGGCGCGCCCGGCCCCGCGGCGCGAGGCTGCGGGAACGTGCAGACCGGGCGAGTGGGGGGTACAGGGGACGTGACCGGGTGGTAAACAATTTTATTTTTTTACCTGCCCCAAGCCGCCTATACACCCCCTAAGCCTGCTGTAAACCCCCAGCCTGCCCAACAACCCTAAGGCCTCCCCTTTTTACACCCCAGCCCCCCTATACCCCAAAAGCCTGCCAATACACCCCCTAGTTGCCCATACACCCCCTAGCCCGCCTATTTTCACCCCTAAACCTCCGTTTTTCAAAAACCCCCCGCCTTTCCTAAAAAACCCCCCAAGCCTGTTTTACAACCCCCCGCCTTTCCCTTAAAAACCCCCTAGCCCCTTAAACAACCCCCAATGCCTAAAAACACCCCCTAAGGGCCTGTCAACCCAAAACCCCCCAACCGCCAAAACCCCCCCAAAAATGCCTTCCCCCAAAACCCGCCCCTTTAAAACCCCCCTAAAGGCTGGAATAAAATTGTTGTTCCCCCCTAAGTGCCTGTGAACCCCCTTTTGGCCTGCCTTTAGACCCCCACCCCTTTCCCTTTAAACCCCCCTTTAGAAAGCCCCCCCCAAGGCCCAAAATTTGGGCCCCCCACCCCTGGGGAAACCCCTAAACTTTCCCCCTGAATACCCTTATAGATAACCCCGTCTCCTATATACCCCCTTACCCCCCAAAACTTGTAATAAAATAGCCCCCAAACCTTTTGTCAATTTATATGGGGTTTAGTACCAAAACCCTAAACCCATAAGGCCCAATACCCCCAAAAATGTTACCTGTTTTTTCCCTATAAATACCTTTTAATTTCCCTCCTTAATGGGCCCCCTATACCAGGGGCATTTTCTTGGAAAAGGTTAATTTTAAAAATATTTTTTGTTAAAATCCCCTAAAAATGGTTTTTTAGTGTCCCTGTTCCATCGGGGGGGCGTGGGACCGAGGTGGAGTAAACCAAATTTTAATATTTTACCCCCCCCTGCCTGATTCAAAAACGGAATTGGGTCTGATTCCATTTTGGGCAATGTCATGAAGATTCACAATGGAATGTCACACCAGTCCTACTTGCACACTGATCAATCAATGCCCTGCTTTTTACTGATAACGGTTAAAACCCCAAAACAACAACTGGATGACCCAGTTACGAGGGCATTTTATTTCTTCTGGAGGAAAGCTAATTTGTAAACTTTCTCCATGGAACATTACTTTAAAAAATAAGTTCTATACTTGTTCTCCTCAATGACAATTACTACCTCCTTCCCCCCCGACAATATCTTTGTAAGTAAATAAAGCATAATTACCAGTCTATGGTTATACACATTAACCTCTGATTTACTAGTGTGTGACGAATATATGATGACAATTTCTATGCAGTGCTGTGGAAAATGTTGGTTCTATTTAAGGCCACAAAAAATAATACAAGGTAACATTTTGGGTGGGAAAACATAGTTTATTTTGCAAGATTAGCCAGCTCTTAAAATGCAAATGAACATTATTTATTTGCTTTACCATACATCTAGTGACATGTATGCATCTCTATCATTGCCAAGTATCTTTTATCTATGTGTGTTAAATAGATATCAAAAACATATTTTTTAAAATGTATATTAGTATAGCAATTAAAAAAGAAAAGTAATTAGTTATATGGTGTTACTCTCTGTTCCTAGTTCCTTTGGTGAGTCCAGTGCAGATACCTCTGCTGGTGATAGCTACTTGTCTCACCCATGGACCACCCATGAACCAGCTGGATTGGGCTAAAACTCTCTGTCTCCAAATACCAGCATCATGTTGCTGGGGCAGATGGTGCACAAGAGGATATCAGGTCCTGGCAGCCTAGTTAAAAGGTGAGCTCACCTTCAACTACGTCCTTCAACCTAGTACTATCATATCCTGACTCGTGTTCCAATGTATTGCTGTGTCTATTGAGTACTGTATTGAGTCCTCATGTCTACACACCATTAGTCCTTTTGCACTTTTTGGCATCTGTGATCTCTTTCTTGGTTCTGAGCCCTGGCTGTTGCTGAATACATTCATGGTTCATCCTCTGACCTATCACATTCTAAATGATCTCCTAGCGAAGACCCCTGTTTCTATTCCTCACAACAACAATGCATTATTAGCGCTCAGGGCTGCCATCAGTCATCTATTAACCGTTTCAGGGCCCCATACAGCCAAATCAAATGGGGCCCTAACCCATTACTAGTTCCTATTTTTTATATATCAGTGGGCCCACTTTTTGATTAGGGCCCTTGACAGGAGTACTGCCCATACTGCCCTATTGGCACCCCTGTTAGCGCTATCACTGCCAATCCGTCATTATTCTGCGGATCACAATTCAGGTGTTCTCATGAAGCAATAAAACATGCCTCCTTGTAGGATTGAGGGGAGGAGGGGTGGTTAAAGGTAAAAACACAAAGGATACAAATAATGACTGCCAACTGTACATGTACATACCAGGAAGATCACCAATTAAACCGATCAATAAAAAGAATCATTCCCTTTAAAGCATAACTTTTAATGCATCTGTTAAAACATCTATGAAACCAAATTACAGACACCAACATCAAAGTAGACAACTTACAACACAGTAATTGTTATATTGCAATCATAGCTAGTGGTCTCATACTCACCACCTGCAACGCTAAAAACGGTCTTCTAGCGGAGTACTTCCCTACAGATAACAGGGGTCTAGTCTCCAGCATTCGTATTTGTCAATAGGGTGCAGTTCAGAGGAGCTGAAGCAGAGATATTCTCCCTTTTCCAGTCCTTAGTGGGATAATAAAATGTACCCCACTAAGGGCCAGTAAAGGGAGAGTAATTTAGGGGCTGTATAACAACACTGCGGTTAAACGGTGCTTTAGCATCACTGAACAGCATCCTATGGATATGAATGCTGGGCAGTGGGCACCAACTTGCAAAACTGCCCCCCCCCCCCCCTTCCCTCCCCAGCTATGTGTAAGGAACTACTCCACTAGCAGACAATAATTAGTGTTGAGGATGGTGACTTTGGATTTTGAGAAATCAATAATCAGCCTATGGGAAAATCAGGAAACCAATTGGACTCCTGCTGATCATAAAGAAAAACTGTGGTAAGTGTTTGATACACTTCCTTTTTTCCTGTCTGACTGGAAGGATTACAATTGGTTTCCCTATTTTCCCGCAGGCTGCCAATTGGCTGCTCAAAATTCATGCCAGGAGGGAATTGTCTAAACCTAAATCTAAAGCAGAAATAAGTGGTGACTACTACAAGACCGTTGGCTATGACTGAAATGTGAAAAGTATTGTGTCTGCAACTGTTTTGTTTTTTTAATTGTGGCTTCTGTTAAAAAATTTGTACATTCCCAAATTACAGATGCATTAAAGAGAACCTGTCACATAGATTATGCCCTCCTTTCTGAGGACAACACAGACCTGCTGTTTCCAGCGCTGTGTCCCTTATTCTGTAAGATGCTGCAGTTTTCGTGTATTTAAAGGGGTTTTATCATTTCATTAAATGGTCTTCAAAATAAGGGGACAGTGAAAACAAGCAACTTTGCAATTGGATGTCATTAGCAAAGCTGTCTTGTATTCACAGTCCCCTTATCTTGTGTTTTTGTTTACACTATATCCAGTGCTGGTTGAATCCCTCCGGATCCCTCCTCCTTGCATTTCACTAGCTGAGAGCTCATTTACATTCTGTACAGCCCCCGGTCGATTCACGGAGCTGTGTCTGTCACTCAGAGTAAGGGACCGTCACATTTTCACTTTATACAGGCACAAGAAACAGAATTACACTGAAGGGCTTACACAATCAGGAAATAGCACAATTTGTGTCGATCCCTGCCTGACTCCACACCCAGTCATTTTCTCTCTCCACACCCAGCAGAAACAGACTGCAACAGATTCTACAATGAGAAAACATAACAGTTTTGTCCCGGTGCCTAACTCTCCTGCATAGAAGGGTGATCTGTGCTGTTGTAGGACGCTGTAACACATCTCTCAGCTGTGAGAGGAGAAGAGTTCCGTTGCTGAGTCTAGATTGAATGCAGCCTGTGGTATGTATACAGCTCTTACAAAATAAGACTGCATAGGGAAAGACACAGTGACATGTGGATTCAGGCAGAGAGGGGAGGGGGGAGAGTCTCGGGAGCCAGCATGCACAGTGAAGGGGGGGGATGATGTCACCCAGCTGGGAGGGGAAGAAACACCCCTGCATCTGCAGAGTTGAGAAGCTGAGAGCAGTGTGAATTGTCCGAACTAAGGAAGCGATACATCCCCTTTAATGCTCAAATCTGCAGTTTTCAGCCAGAAGAGTCATTCAAAGAGTCAGTTTTTTTCAAACCCCGCCCATCTGAGGCTAGCCCCGCCCATCTGAGGCTAGCCCCGCCCACCTCAACTGACAAACCTATTACTTTGAATAGGTAGAAACGTGAATAATTGCCGAATGGGTGGGGGCTAGCCTTTGGTGGGCGGGACTAACACCTGCTCATGAATAAGATTTGAGGGGTAAATGCTCTAAAACTACAGCATCTTACAGAAGGGGCACAGTGCTGGGAGCAGCAGCTCTATCACTAACTTGTGCTGCCCTCAGCAAGGGGGCATAACCTATGTGACAGGTTCCCTTTAAAGCTTATGTTATAAAGGGAATAGTTCTTTTCAATGATCTGTTAAAGAAAAAAAAAAGGTATCCCTTAGACTCTGCACCAGAGAACAATCAAATGGACCACAGTTTATTGAATACAGCAAAATAAAAAGTTGCTTCTCATTTTTTTGTTCAGTTTATAAATGGTTTCGAGTCCCTTTAAGACAGTACTGATTTTTCTCTAAATTACTCAAAATACCTTGTTATTTTACAGTATGTCAAGATATACATGTTACAAAATCCATGATCTGGAAAAAAAATGGAATCCATATAAAAACTGGAAAGGTTTGCAGAAAAATATGTAGACGTCTGCCAGGAATTTTAATTTTCTCTGTGTATTAAAATAAAGGATATTTCTCATGTAGCAAAATTTGCTTACCAGCAAGTCCTTTTAGGTATGCAAAGCATATGCATGAAGGAAGGTAAAGGAGCTAGTGTATGGCATTTTAAATATTATGTAGATATCGTAGACTTGATTAATCAATTCCACAGTGGTCACCTGCCACTTCTGGGCTATGAGGGCTCCTCCTCCCCCCTTTTCACCCTATGAACTGTTCATTAAAATAAGACCAGAGCTGAATCTTTTAAAATACAGTCATTTGACTTTAAAATAGCAATAAAAATATCCGCAATGTTTCTTTCTTTTTTTTTTCTTTGATGAATCACATTCTGTACGTGTCAGATGAATCCCAGTTATACAACATAGTCATTAATCAAGGTTAAAATAGCAGCAAGCAGATTTTTTTTTTGTTCTGGGAAAATAATCTCAATACATCATAAATGTAATTTAGCTCTAATGTACAATTGCATCACTAGCATTAAAAAATTAAGCTGCCATCACTACATATTTTTGTCAACTACTGCATTTTTCTAGGTTTATGCAAAATGAACATAATTGCAGGGAAATGGAAGATGAGGAGCAGGAACGTTGAAAAGATCCTGATTGCTCAGAATACATTTGTAGGGAAAAGCACCTGAAATTGCATACAATGATATATGTAAGAGAGGATGATCAAGTAAGAGATGTATAAAGTAGTTATTTTATCCTACTTAGTGTTTCCCTCCAGTAGAGAAAACAAAACGCTTGGCTTCAAGAAAAACTAATGCTGGGACTCTTTATGCACAGTTTTTCTGCTAAAGTTGTCTAGAAGAAAAACCTCAACAGAAAGACTAAATATAGTAGTGAATGGGATATTTAAATCACATGGTTTTTATTCTGTAAAGGACCATTTTGGGGCTTTGGGACAAAGCACTTTTTTTTGCATCCTTGTTTTTAAAGAGCCAAACGTGTTAAACACTTCTGGGTGGTCAGCACTGAACTCTGCAATGACGTTCCAGAATGTCCTTGTAGAGTTTGCGGCTGCACAGACAGCATGCAGATGCAGGAACGGAGAGCTGGCTTTCAGCGACAGCCAAGCTCTCCAGACAGAAGACAAGAACAGTTCTCCTGACATCCCCATCGCTGTATACACAGCAATCATATACCGCTGAACAGGAAGCCTGCTTTTAGCCCTAACCTTAAAACTATATATCACCTAAGGTGAAGGAAATAGTTATTTGATCCCTTGCTGATTTTGTAAGTTTGCTCACTGACAAAAACATGAACAGTCTATAATTTTAACGGTAGGTTAATTTTAACATTGAGAGACAGAATATCCAAAATAACATCCAGAAAATCACATTGTATAAATTATATAAATTTATTTGCATTTTGCTGAGAGAAATAGGTATTTGATTCCCTACCAGGCTCCTACAGACCAGTTGGATGCTCCTAATCAACTCGTTAATTGCGTTAAAGATAGCTGTCTGAAAAAGTCACCTTTAGGCTATGTTCACACGGCATAAATGCAGGGCGTAATTACACCCCGCAATTACGCCGTGTGTTCGGGAGCTCGCACCGATCGGTCATCCGGCCCCATAGAGATTCATTACTAGTGGCGCCGCTAGTAATTGACATGTCACTTATTTCCCCCCGCGGCGTATTGTCCGAACGGGGAGAGGAGGCGTAATCCATAGTTCTCTGAGAACTGTGGATTACCGTAATGACTGGGACGTATCTCGCCTCGTATTGAGCGCAGTACGGCGCGAAATACGGGGTGAAATACGTCCCAATTTAAGCCGTGTGGACAGCCTTATAAAAGAATCCTGGCAACAGATTAAATCAGTCAGACTCTAACCTCTACAACATGGTCAAGTCCAAAGAGCTTTCTAAGGATGTCAGGGACAAGATCATAGACCTGCACAAAGCTGGAATGGGCTACAACACCATAAGTAAGACACTGGGGTGAGAAGGAAACAACGGTTGCAATAGTAAGAAAATGGAAGAAATACAAAATGACTGTCAATTGACATCGATCTGTGGCTCCATGCAAATTTCACCTCGTGGGGTATCCTTGATCAGCTTGATCGGAGGAAGGTGTCCGCTAGGACTTTAAAAATGGGTCGTGGCTGGGTCTTCCAGCAAGACAATGACCCAAAACATACAGCCAAGCCAACAAAGGAGTGGCTCAAAAAGAATCACATGAAGATCATGGAGTGGCCTAGCCAGTCCCCAGACCTTAGTCACGTAGAAAACTTATGGAGGGAGTTGAAGCTTAAAATCTTAATGATTTAGAAATGATCTAGAAAGAGAAGTGAACTAAAATTCCTCCTGACATGTGCGCAAACCTCATCATCAACTACAAAAAACATCTGACTTCTGTGCTTGCCAACAAGGGTTTTGCCACCAAGTATTAAAGGGGTTGTCACACTACAAGGATTGCTTTTTTATGTTAAAGATATGGGGAAAAAAAAGTCCCTTTGCAATATGTGTCCATTAACAGTGTCCTACCTATTCTGAGATATCCCCTCTTGTATGGGCTGCATCAGCTCCTCTGGTTGCTATAGCTCCAGACCTGTTTGATCTATCCTGATAGGCTGCCAGTGCTGGTTGCTATAGCTACAAACCTGACTTCTACTGCAGCCTTGTGGAAGCCAGTAAACACGCCCCTGAATTCAAAGTGAAACCAAGAAAACAGGACTGAGGAAAGATGAATCAATGTAGTGAGACAACCCCTTTAAGTCTTGTTTGCAAGAGGGATCAAATACTTATTTCCACTGCAAAATGCAACTAAATTTATATGATTTATACAATGTGATTTTCTGGATTTTATTTTGGATATTCTATCTCTCAATCTTAAAATTAACCTACCCTTAAAATTATAGACTGTTCATGTCTTTGTTAGTCGGCAAACTTACAAAATCAGCAATAAATCAAATAATTATTTCATTCTTACAGCATTCACTATGCTTTAAATTTGACATGTTAGCTGAATTCTGTGGTTTGAGATGGGTTTTGCCATATTCTGACACCCATAACTTTAGAATTTATTTCAGCAGAGCTGTGTGAGGACTCTTTTCGTGAGAGGAGCTGTAGTGTTCATTGGTGTCATTTTGGGGTACATAATTTACTTTTTATTATATTGTTCCCCTATTTCTGAAGTGGACATTTTGCATGCAAGTCTGTAGATTGAGCAGTGAAAACGAGTAGGAGGATAGCAGAGGACTGTCTCAGTAGCAAATTTGAGTTGACCGTAAAGGACAATTTACAACACTACACCTTGTAATTGAGGGGCAAAAAGGTAGTTATATATAGAGGTTATGTCTGTGAAAGGAGAGGGGAATCATAGGGTTAGGACATATACAGATGTAGCAAAGCTTAACTTAACGTTAAACATATTATCATACCTCAACTCTTATTGTTTTTCAGTAGCTTCAAAAAATATCTTATTTCAATATATTTGCCAAATAATGTAGGTCACATCCATAGGTACTCAAAAAAACAATAAAAAGAGGTTCTCCAGATTAAAAAAAAATTCTACATCATACCTCTCCCAAAGCAAGGCACTTTTGTAAGGTACTGTCATTACATCTTTTGTGGACTTCTTGCAGCTATACATCAGCTGTTTGATACAGAAGCTAAAGTATGCTGTTGTTAAAACACAGAGGAATAAGCCCCGGGTTTTTTGGCCCAGGTTATCAGGTGACAAAGTTGTCTTGCTTCAGGGCAGTATACACCAAATAAAAAAATTACCCTAAATTAAAAAATATATTCTTTATTGAAAAAATCAAACACAAAATATACAATAAAACATACAACGGTGCTGGAATACTGATAGTGCTACTCGTATGTATATCCCAAACTAAAATACACAAATACAAACTCAGACAGTATTAGTGGAGAAAATAGTTGAAAACATAAA
Source organism: Phyllomedusa bahiana (assembly GCA_025379985.1). Classification (NCBI taxonomy): domain Eukaryota; kingdom Metazoa; phylum Chordata; class Amphibia; order Anura; family Hylidae; genus Phyllomedusa; species Phyllomedusa bahiana. The sequence continues at coordinate 42,922 of JAODAL010025217.1, forward strand.
TAATAAATCATATACCCCGAGTGAATAATAACACTAATGAATTCATATATGCTCCAAACTAATAAATACCCAAAGTAAGTAGCATAAGACTGAAATAGTAAATGGGAGTGATCACTTCCTGTTTGGCTACAATGCATTTGTTTACATGGTATGTTGGTTTTATTATATGGAGGTGGTTCACACATTGTTTATATGTTAATATCAATGTTTCCTCTTCATGGGGTCCTTTATTGATCTTTTTATTTGTTATTTATTATTCCGCCCTGAGTATTATGTGATTGGAGTTTTATCCTCATGGTCTTGTCTCATTGGCTCTTCCTTCCTTTATATGGTACCTTTGTCCTTTCCCCTTTAACTCCTGATGAAGCCATTTGTGAAACGTACGTTGTCTCAGGTGAGGCTGGTTTGTATCTCCCATTTACTATTTCAATCTTATGTTACTTACTTTGGGTATTTATTAGTTTGGAGTATATATAAAAACATTAGAGTTTTTCATTTACTTGGGGGATAGTTTTTTTATTTAGTTTTCTCTATTTTCTCCACTAATTTTGTCTGAGTTTGATTTGTTATTTTAGTTTGGGATATCATACGAGTACACTATCATATTCCAGCACCGTTGATTTTTTTTGTTTTATTTTGTTTTTGGTTTTTTGGGTTAAATTTTTTTGTTTTGGTGGTGTAGTGATTTTGGTTCCCTTTTCCCCGATTTAGTTGTATTTGGGAAATTTTGGGGCTCTGTTTGAAGGGGGGCATTTTTGTTTCGGGGCGCCTTAAAGTCACAAGCCTTTGGTTCTGCCTCCCGCCATTGGAGTTGCAAGGGAATATGAAAGACAATGCACAACAAAAAATTCTATTGCCTGTAGTTTAACAGCACAAAAGGAAACCACTTTTAAGCAGGAAATTATCGTCTAGAAAGAAGGGAAGCTGCATACAGAAGAATATTAGTGCAACAGATTTTGCAAGGAAATGAAAGATGGATCAGGCATCAAGCCATTTGAATTTTTCCTTTTTCCCCAAAGAAAAACCTTTAAAGACATTCTTTTTTTATATTTTTTGAGCATTCAAGTGATGAATTCAATGGATAAAAGCAAGTGATTATTGGGTAACATCATCTGCTAGCACTGCCTCTTTAGAAAAACATGCATGATATCACACAGTAAAACTACAACTATGGCATCCAACATGGAAGTACAACACATCTCTACTGTAACTGATTGTCAGGTTGTTAAAGGCTATTGATTAAAACAACACAGTGTGATGTAATAAAAGTAAATATTAACACTTCTTACAAGGCCGAATACTCTGTACATACTGATTTATATGACCAGAATTAGGTTTAATGATAGCTGAATGCAGTGTACAACCCCTTGTGGTGGCGGATGGCAAACAACATTTGAAAGAAGCTCGGTGAAAGGGGCCCTTGGGTTTTTCTGACATACACCACATTTATGACATCCACATTTATGTTTTATACCTTGTCATACTTGTATTTTCTATATGTTATATATTCTGAGGTGGCCTGTTTGCTATAATTCTGCTTTATTTTTGGAGGGGGGGGTGTTCCCTTCTTTATACTTTATACAAAGCTCCTTTTTATTTCCACACAAGTACACAAGGGTTTACCATGTTTCTGGGCATTTACTTACCCACATCGTCTGATCCTGGTATTAAATATTTTGGTTTTTGTATTTTGTCTTCATTTTATTTTATTTCCATTGATCAATAAATTGTTTTTTTTTTAACCAGGGGGGTGGGGTTTTGGGTTTTTATACGATAATTGGGGGTTATTTACCCTTTTTTGGTTTCCATTTTTGTAAAAAAAGGGGGCCCTTTTATTGGTGTTTTTTTGACCAGAATTAGGTTTTATGATACTGAATCAAATGTAAAAAACCCCTGCTGCTGACTGAAGGCAAACATTTTAGAATTTTATTGTGTGACTGTGTGAAGGAAATTGAAATTAGAAAACCTGAAAAACGACCTTTTTAAAGGGACAGTTTTGGGGGCCCCCAAATACGCAAAAACCCAAAAAAAAAAATCGAATTTTACATTTTTTGCATTATGACAAAGACGTAGTGATGTTGCATCCATAGTGAGGGTTTTTTTTTTTTTGGGGTAAGGGGTTTTTTTCCCCAATGTCCAATTGGTTTAATATGGGAAAAAAGGGCGAGGATAGTACTTTAAAAACGGTATGCTCTTTCCAATAACTGTAGGACATATCTAGTCACGTGATATGTCGCATTGTGTTGCTAAAAAATTCCATCTGCCCCAGGGAAGTCAATTAGTATGTACGGGTGTATGTATTCTGCAAGGATAGATTCATACCTAAATCAGTTTAGAGTGGTTTCCCATGGATTAAAGGCATAGAGAAGCCCCCGAAAAATTCCCCAACCATTACGCGACTGCATGCCCCCTCCGGGTTTTTTTTGGGCCCCAGACTCAGTAGGGATTGCTGAACTGTTTAAATTTAAAAATACTTAGCCCTGGATTCATTTTGGGAGCGCTGCACCCCCGTATGTTTCAATCTGCCCTTCCACACCTTTGGCCCACAGTTTTTTATGTCCCCCTTTTTTCAATGATGGCCCTTTATCACTCAAGTTAAACTTTTTCCCCACAGCAGCACCCAGAAGTTTCAGAAATATCCACAGCCTGATAGTAAAAAAATCATCCCCTTTTTTTTCAACCTGTAAAATCCCCCCCATCTTAACCCCTACAGTAAATAGGGGTATTTGTAACAGTCAAGCCAGCTCACAACACGTGAAAATTATGAGCTATTTTTGCGCAGACTCAAGAAAAAGGTCAAATAATGTGACGATTTGTTTACTGTGAAAATAAGACATAATGTGAACCCGCTGTATTTTATGACTAGTATATACTGCTTGTGCTCACATTTTTTTTTTTATCAAAGTTTTATTCTTATTTTTATGTCATGCTATTTCAGCTCAATAAACATTTGAATGTAGAAAAACAACTGAGAATAACAAGAATAGTCTATGTTATTGAAGTTGTGGTGCCAACTGCAGTGACCCAAACCACGGTTTTGGAAAAGATAAACCATACAGGTGAACTATGCAGTTGCAATAAGTTTCTTCCCTGAGTATTACAGGAACCAAGCCATTACAAATTTACATAGGGAAAAAAATCACCAATGGTTTTTTTTAACCCTTTTGTCCTGGCAGAATTTAGTTTTTTTAGGAAATTTTTAAATAAACAGAAAAATAAAAATATAAAATAAACATTTCCAATATAAAACACGGTGATATTAAAAATGAATGAAAACCCATTGGGAAAAAAAAATCTCCCCTAAAAAAGGTAACAAAAATTATGTGATTGTTTTTCTACGGCTGGAGGGTTTTAATAGAGAACTCTCTCAGAATGTAATAAAAAGTAGTACAGCATTTCAATGCTGTGCTGTAACTGTGATTTTCACTGCTGATATATAAAATAAACCTGATTTGAATAATTAGAAGGCATTTAAAGTCTAGACGTAGGTGTCCAGGCAAGTTACATATTCCAGAGGCTGGATGCAGATTCTTTCCGTTCTTCACCAATCAACATAGAGAAGTTAAAAGGCTTGAAATACTCCAAACGGTGACTACAAAATAAAGAGAACACAGCTCACATTCTGTTAAATATATAAGTGACTTTTCTTGTTCTATACAGCTATGATTCCCCTTCCAAAGTAGATGTGGAGAATGGAACTCTTCACTTCACAAATGATTCATTCTTAACCAGTCTTGATATGGCACTTTCTATAAATATTTTTAAGGATATAAGAAGCCAATTGTAGGGGAAAAAAGCAACCTGAGGATCTCTAGGATAGGGTTGTGGTAGTGATGACTGTAATAGTGTTGATAATGCGCTGTATGATTGAACTGTGACTTCTCCAAAACTATGGCATATTCTTAAGTGACATACCATGGAAATCAGTGTGTCAGTCACTACTATTCAGAATTAAAGGGGTTTGTTCCCCGCTAACAAATGATTTGGGTTTTAAATTAAAAATCTTAAAAAACAAGCAGCTTTGCAATATATGTTCATTACAAATGTCCACTGATTTTTGAGTTATCCCTGGTAGTAGAGTGCAATCAGCTCCTCAAATCACTATAAGCCAACTGACCCCGTTTTATTTTTATCTCACTGGCTGGCCCGTGCTGGTGACTCATCACTTCTCAATACAGGTCGGAGCACGAGCCCCTCCCGCACAGGGGGCCACTTGTGAGCTTCTGTAGGGATGGGTAGGAAGGGAGAGGCTCTGGCTCTGTTTTTCTGTGTAGCTGTGCAGCCTGGGTAACCCTGTGTGTGCCTTCTCCCTCCCCTCTCTACCGATTGAGAGAAGGAAGTAAGGGTGATCTTGGTCAAAAGGATTACAGCGTAAGTTGGGTTTTACTATAAAAAACCATGTGTCCCCGTGGACTCTGACTATACTAATAGAACAGATCAGGGGGCATTAACATTCATATCCCCCCCTCTGGGGGTATTTTGACCTTGTATTACAGTAACACACTTCAAGCTTGCCCTGGTCTGTTCTAATGGAGGGCATGTTTGTTTTGTTGTTGCTCAGAGTCCGTGGGGATTTTGTATGCTAACAGGGGGTATAGAAACACTTTCATCCCTCCGCTCTGCTATTAGCATACACAGCTTCACAAACCTCTGGCTCCATAGCCACTCATAGATCAGCCCTCTCCCTGCTGTCTCCTGACTCTGTGGAAAGGGGCAGCAAGAGCTCGGCCACAGCAGCACAGTGCAGCTGATCCACAGTGAGCAGCAGATCTAACAGCACACACAGGGTTAACTCTGGCAGCAAACCCCCTCCCCTTCCCCTGCGGGTATAGAAGTTACTGCAGTCAGAGGAGGAGAGCTTTCTGTGTGCTGAGGGAGGGGGGGAAGGGTAGGAAAAGAGGCAGACAAAGAAGCGCGGCCCGAATTCAAAACCTATGCTGCCAGACACACTGAGGTAGGCTGAAAGCCTGTAGTGAGACAACTCCTTTAAGTGGTTGTCAAGTTCACTATAAAAAAGTAAACTTTTAGCCAGTGTCTGTAATAAAATATAACGTTTATTTTCACTGATGCTGGAGGAGGCTAGTGTAGGATATTGTGAATGTTATAGTTCAAAGTAAATGCTTTCAATAATTTAATATTAATAGATAGGCATTTAGGGCGACATGTATGAATTATGGCGCTGATAAACCAGTTCTAAATTGCTTTAAAGTAGTATAGACTGCGTCAGAATGTATGAACCTGTTCTTCTAAAGTTCATATATACAGATGCAGTCTAGTGCCAATACGACAAGTCTGGCTCAGGCACCACCTTTAACTTGGTCTGGCTGTTCTAACTGTTCTACGCCAAAGTTTTGGCGTCAAAGAATCATAAATTTGTCTACTTTTACTAATGTGGTTCGACACCCCCAGAACGTTCCTAAACTTTGACGCACTAAAAAGTGCATTTGGCGCATTACAAAGACACTTATCGCGTCAAAGTTTGGAGTGCACCTGTCATACATTCTTTTTTGGCTAAAATTACACCATAAAACTGGTGCAGCCCCATTCATACATGTCGCCCTTAGTGCCTATTTTTCACAAAAACACTGTCATAAAAAATGCACCCTGGCTGAAGTAGCAGATTAAAACAGAACTTTGTGCGAATTTCGTTTCTATCTATTACATTAAGTGCTATTTAAGTAGTCTGAACTACAGGGAATGAGCAAAATAACTAAAACATCCTTATTTTTCCATAGTCAAGCTGAATTCTTACTGACATTACCAATACCACCCTCTTTTTTTCCTCTAGCTTACATTGCTGGGGTTAAACTGTATTACTTGTGTTTTTTCTAAAAATCAGCTTATTTGTTTTTTGTTTATATGTCAGACATAACAGAGTTCCAAAGGGGAATGATTGTTGGCACATGCCTGGTAACAGTGTCTGTTATCCACGATGATGAGTGTGTTGAGATCTGATGTTTTCTTGATCACAACTCATGCAAAAACCTGAAAAACATCTACAGACAGAAGTAGCTGTTGTTTTAAGTCAAAGCTTGATATGAGGGACAGAAGTACACTTTGTTAAAGTGTAGCTAAATGTACACAAATCTATAACCTCTCAAACCACTGCAAAGTTAAATGCAGATTTAAAGACAACAGTATAAAATTTGATAGGCCGTAGTTTTGTGTTTTTTGGTTAGCATTCAACAAAATGCGCGTGTCCCTAACAGAAAGCTTTCGACCGCAGCTACATCTGTCTGCAGATATTTTGCCAGTCTTGGCATACTGAGTTGTGACCAAATAAACAGTAGGCCTCGATGCAGCGATCAACTGGATACCCCGAATAGGCATGTGCCACAGATTATTCCCTGTTGAAACACGTCAGATCTGACATGTAACACCCGAAAAAAAATACAGATTTTTAGAACAGCACAAGTAACAAAAGTTCAACAACAATATATGCTACATGACTGAGAGAAAAAGGGCACCACTGATGCCAGCAAAAGTTGACTTGGAACTATGGAAAATTTTGTACATGAATATTACATTTTAAAAACTGATGAGGTTAAAATATACAGTATAATATATAATATGTCATATTACACAAAATATGTATATATATATATATATATATATATATATATATATATATATATATACACACATATATTATATATATATATACACACACACACCACATAATATATATATATATACATATATATATATACACTCACCGGCCACTTTATTAGGTACACCATGCTAGTAACGGGTTGGACCCCCTTTTGCCTTCAGAACTGCCTCAATTCTTTGTGGCATAGATTCAACAAGGTGTTGCAACGATGCTCAATTGGTACCAAGGGGCCCAAAGAGTGCCAAGAAAATATTCCCCACACCATGAACCACCACCACCAAGCCTGAACCGTTGATACAAGGCAGGATGGATCCATGCTTTCATGTGTTGACGCCAAATTCTGACCCTACCATCTGAATGTCGCAGCAGAAATCGAGACTCAGCAGACCAGGCAACGTTTTTCCAATCTTCTACTGTCCAATTTCGATGAGCTTGGGCAAATTGAGCCTCAGTTTCCTGTTCTTAGCTGAAAGGAGTGGCAACCCGGTGTGGTCTTCTGCTGCTGTAGCCCATCTGCCTCAAAGTTCGCCGTACTGTGCGTTCAGAGATGCTCTTCTGCCTACCTTGGTTGTAACGGGTGGCTATTTGAGTTACTGTTGCCTTTCTATCAGCTCGAACCTTTTCTGCCCATTCCCCTTTGACCCTTGGGGGCTTTAAAACGGAAATTTTCCGCCACAGGACGTTTCCCGCTCACTGGAGGGTTTTTTTTTTTTTTGGGACCATTTTCTCTTTTCCCAAAATTTTGTGCGTAAAAACCCAGGAGTTAAAGCATTTCTGAAAATACCCCAAGACCACCCCTTCCCCTAAACCAAAAAAACCATCCCACGAAAAGGCACCAATTTTCCCCTTTTCTACCCCTACGGGATGCTCTTTTAAACTCCGGGGAGATTGTTTGGGCCCCAGGGCTACATCCTAAATGCCCCTGGGGTTGCCCGCCATGTAAATTTGGGATTAAAAATTAATTTGTTAACGGGCATTGGACAGGTGTACCTAATAAGTGGGGGTGAGTGTTTTTCCCAGCTGAACTGGTTTACATGAAAGTTCCCTTTGTTGCTGCCACTAGGGGGAGAAAAACCCAAATTTGGAAAATATACAACATGCCACCGGGGGGGATACCGGGGGGCCTTGGGGGGTGGGAAAGGGGGGGGGGGGGGAGCCAGTTGTATGTATTGTCACCCACTCTAAGGGGTTTTGGCAACTGTTTTTGGGGTTTAGTTTGGGGGTTTTCACCCATTTCGGGGTTGGCTCTTAATGAGAGTGAATTGCGTTGGAGTGGGCATTGGCAATCTACTCCCATGTTCCAGGCCACGTTTTGGATAGGGTTCAGAAGTTCCTTTTAAAGGGCCGGGTCCTTCAGAGTGTACAGGAGGGGGCTCGGTCTGTGCTGGATGTGTAGCGCAGAAGAGCTGGAAAGGCTCTGGCCCCTCAGAGCTTAAGGGAAAGCCAAAAAAGTGTGCGGTTGTGCATACAATTTGCTGTATGCTAGGTCCCCGCATTAGAGAGGTCTCTCATGTTATGTAAAGTAGTGGCTAGGACGGCCTAGGGTTTTGTTTTGGTGCCTATTTTTATGCTCCTGTCTCTTAATTAAAGCTGGTGGAGGCCTGGTGAAATGTAAACCCTGTTTGTCTGAGTGCCATTCCGCCTACGAAAGACGGCGATTGTGAGTGAAAACCCCCAGAGCCGGTCCAAAGATGGGGTCCCATAAGTGAGTGGATAGCTTAACAATTGGTGGAGATGCGGAAGGGCATTATTGGCACTGACAGACAGGACTTGCTGCATTCATGCTGCAGAGAGAATTTAAAGGGCACGGAGCCTGCACGGCTGTTCCTCAGTGGGAAAGGGGGACAAACCTCTATTACATAGACTATGTTGCTACATTATTTTTCCCTTGCATGGGGGAGCGCGGAGCTATGAGGAAAATGACCGCTGGGGAAAGATATAGTGGCTACCTTGCAGGCCTTCATGAGCGGTTTGCCATCAGCAAGAGTACTGCCAGCAGACAAGTGGGTTAGAGTCCTGGGGGCCGTTATCTCACTGGCAAAACCCAGAGAGTTTATTGTGACTTGCCCTAGAGGGGAAACAAGTATACCACATGGTAAAGGTAGAGGATTCTGGCATTCTGGGGTTAACTCGGAACAGAGGGGAGGCTGCTGCCCCAGCAAGCAGAGAAAAAAGAAAAGCCAGAGGATTTTGCAGCCTCCAAACCATGGAGTTCCAGATGGGTGGAGTACCAGTATCCTGGTGACCTGGAAGCAACCAAGAGATGCCAGTAAGGACCTGGAGTTGCGCGTGGTTGGGATCCCATTGGAGTAGAATCTGGACTGTCAGCAGAACTTCTCCAGAGTTCACCAGATATATTACCGTTTCTGAAGACCAACACAGGTGCTGGTGGACTGTGACCATATCTTTTGAGACCTGTCCGGAACTGTAGACCATCTGCTTGAGGTAGTGTGGGAGTTGCAGGTGGAATTCATCCTGGGCAGAGACTTCCCACTTTTCTGGCCAGTTGTGGGGGACTGAGAGTGTACCAAGATGGGCAGGTAGATTTTCTGGGGAAAATGCCCCTTACAAGGACTATCTTCGGTGGGTCGGTAAATGTGTGCCAGAACTGTTTGTCAAGTGAGCAAGTCCAAAGAGCATTGAGACTGTGAATTCTGGACTTAGAAGTCTTTCTGGACCTTTGTTAGTGAATTGATCTGAAATGGATGTCTTTTGAAAAGGTCACTAGTGAGTTAACATGGACCTTAGAAGTAAGCTCAGTTCCACTACCTGTGAAGGAGAGGGAGCTGGGTTCCCGAGTCAACTGCCTAAGAGAAATGGCTGCTAAAGGCCAATGCAGGTAAAGCAGTAGCAGGTGTAGCTCAGGTGCGGCCCTGTGTGAACAAGCGGCCTATAAGAGCCAAAACAGCTGTCGGAATGTATGTCTGTGGTGGATGACTATTGGGGGCTATGTTAAAGTACAGGCCTCAAGTGGAGCTGGTGTCGTTGCCCATAGCAACAAGTGGTATACTCTATCCCTCTTGTTGTGGAAACGTGTTAGGTGATTATGAGTGCCCGGAACGGATGTGTTGCAAAGTGTCTGGTGTCCAGTTCATATAAATGTGGTCTACAGTGACCCAGCGAACTGTGTGTACATGATGGTAGCTTGCCAAGTTGCAGGTAATGCGGGCCCAGGGAATGATAGCACCAGGTCTGTGTGACTGCTGTTTGGGTCTCATGAGAGGAGCTTTCATGTTTCAGTGTGCAGCTGGAAAGGGGAACTGGAAAATGATGGAGAGTTTGCACTGCCAGTAGCTTTTTCTGCCATGACACAAATGACTGCAGTGCTGGAAGGAGTGAGCTGCTGGACACCAGAGCTGGGTGTATGCTTGACCTCTAGTGAGAGGCAGGGGTGCGGGTTGGTGTAAATCCCCAGAGGGTAAAGTGCATGGTCTTGAGGCAGAGTTAAATTATCCTTACAGTGATAGGAGAAACATATTAACAGTCTCTAGATGGTATTATGTCCTGTGGTTGGGGCGACCGCAGATGCCCACCCGGCAGATGGATTGCCATTTGCAGCAAGATGTCGCTGAACCTACGTAGGGTAAAAAGGTGGACTGTGTTGCCTAATGTGAACACGGCCTGTTGGTGTGTAGAGTAGGAGTTCTTTAAAGGTAATTGCGGGTGGTTATTACTGATGTCCCATTATATAAATGTGTCTGCCATTGCCTCCAGTCATGTGCTTGTGAATTGATGTGGCAGCATGATGTAGGAGTATCCCAGGTAGAAGCTGAGAGTTCTCCCTAGAGATGGGTAGTTAGGGGATGTGGGGAAAACACCTCCATCATTAATGCAGAGTCGTCTGCTGCTAGAACTAACCCAGTTGAAAAGTGTGAGACAGGGGAATATATCCTCTGGGAGGTGCCAGGTAAGGGTCATCATGGCAGACAAAGTCATATAGAGGTTGCCAATGTGACGTGACAACCATTAGCATGCCTGCTGATTGTGGGTGAGGTTTTGAATTGCAGAATATGCATTGTTGTGGACCTACCCTAATAGTGATTTTTAAGCTGCACAGAGGGTTTCACCACAAGTCGAACACCTGTTATGGGGCTGTGTAAAGCTCACGGTGAGCACCAGGGAGCCCCGTAATCGTGCAAATTGGTACATGCATGAAAGGAGGATACAGACGTGACTGGTGGTCTTCCACCACGGCTGTAAGTATATGTATGAGGGAACAAGCATGTCCGCAGACATTAGAAAACCACCGGTAAGGAGGCTGAGGTCATGGCAGGGCCTTTCTTGATGTTGAATTGTCTGTTAATAACCCTGGGGCCATGACCTACGGGTTTTAAGGGGATAAACGAGGTACATTATGCCCAAGTCAGTCCTACTGCAGTGGAGGTTAGACAGATTTCCCCCTGGTAGGAACCATAAGTGACAGCTATGGAGCCGAGGCGGAGCTTAGGGTTCACGAGGAAAATTTGAGTATGTATTGATCCTGCAGACCCCACACCAAGAGGGCAGTAGGTTTAGTCAGGTTACGCCCCTTTGAGGCCATGGTGGTTATCAACCTGAGCAGGTGTGCTGTCATTACTGCTTCTGTGCTGCTAGTGTGGTTGGGGACTAAACCAGGAGCCTGTTTCTTATAGGAGACCGAAATTAGTGCAGACAACTGGCACAGTGGGGCCCCCAATGCCAAGGTTATCTGTGTATGGGAGAGGCTATAAGGCAGAGGATAGTGCTGGTGTTGGAGTTATCAGTTGTAACCCTGTGAATGTCAGTATGCAGGCGGAAGGTGGTGACATCCTTGAAGTAGAGCGTGCATACGTCAAGCCACCTGTAATAAGTGGCAGTAAACTGTCTGTTGCCGAATTAGAGGTTGATGCGATGGTATGAGCCACGGCTGAGCTGTTTTTGGACAATGTAGTCTATTCCTTACTGTAGAGGGAGTGTTGCCCGTAGCAACTGTGCTAAGGAGGAAAAAGATAGATGGGGAATGTAGGGGTGTACTCTGATGTGTCCAGCAGAAATCAAGCTATATTGGTCCTGGTATTCTGGTAACAGATGGGGGGGGGGGGGGTGGATTTCCCGAAAAAAAGTGGCGTGCTTCCCCAGTGAAACCAGGCGCAACATAAGCTGGGTGAGACAGATCCCCTCTGTAAGAACTTTGACCCTGGAGGAAAGTTGTGCAGGTGAAAAAGACCTACAGGCCTTTATTCAGAGGGGGAGGGTATGTAGCTGATGGCATAATGTAGTTGCTGTTGCTGCACTAGGTGGAGATATACCAAGAGTGGTATATACAAAATGCCACCAAGGATACCTGGCCTTGGGGGGATAAGAGCCAGCTGTATGTATTGTCAGCCACTCTAAGTGGTTGGCAACTGTATAGGGTTAGTTTGGCATTTTTCAGCGTTTCTGGGTTGGCTCTTATTGGGAGGTAGACTATGGTTGGAGGCTGAGGGCGTCTACTTCCCCATGTTCCAGGCAAACGTTTTGGATAGGGCTCAGGAGTCCTATAAAGGGCGAGTACTTAGGTGTACAGGGGGGCGTGGTCTGCTGCTGGATTGCTTGTAGCAGCAGAAGAGCTGGAAAAGAGGCTCTGGCCCCCTGAGGCCTTAACGGGAAGCCGAAAGATGGGCGGAGTGCATACATTGCCTGGATGTAGGTCCAGACATTAGAGAGGGTCTCTATGTTTTGTAAAGTAAGCGGAATAGACGGCTAGGGTTTTGTTTGGATGCCTATGTTTATGCTCCTGTCTCTTAATAAGCTGGTGGTGGCAGTGTGAAACGGTAAACCGTGTCTGAGTGCATTCCCGATACGAAAGACGGCAATGCAGGGTTGAGCGAAAACCCACAGAGGGGGGGGCCGGGGTCCAAGGGATGGCGTCCAAACGTGAGTGGAAAGCTTGCAGTTATTATTTACCCTAATAAGTCTAAACTAAACATGCACAACAATGTATTAAAAACATACCATTGTAAGACAACATACAAGCGAATACAAAACAAAAAAAAAAATAATAAAAAAAAAAAATAAACAAAAAAAACAAAAAAAAAAAAAAAAAAAAAAAAAAAAAAAAAACAAAACACACAAAAAAAAAAAAAACAAAATAAGTAAACTCCAGCAGTATTTAACAATTGTCTATTTTGTTAAATAAAGATATTGAATATCATTGTTGATATTCAGACCCTATTGGTGTACGTGTATCCAACGTAAAAATCAACAGGCTTCCCTGGCTAATAGTTTTTTTATGTAGGTCGCTCGCCGGAGGTGACGTGACACATGTTCATCCCTTACTGTTCAGGGGACCGGAGATCTCCCATGTGTTCATTGGAAAAAAAGCCTGGAGGCAGCTGAGATTTTAAATGTGTCCATTTTTAAAAGCATCTGAGAGATGGCGGGGAGAAAATTTTTGTGGGCCCGTAGTGCTCTACATATGTAGTTACACACGAAAACCTATCATATGGATAGTGTTAGTTTCAGTTGATAAAGGTTGTAATTGAAAAAGTTTTTCCTTATGTAGGACGTAAAAGTGGTTGTTTTTTTTTTTTGTTACAAACTTTTCATACTTTGGCCAAATTTATAACACCCTTTTTAAAAATTAGCAGGTTTTTAGGTATTTTTATCAGTAACGAAAAAGACGGGGGGAAACTACGGAGCCTTTTGGGGGCCCGAGTGAGACGAATCTGAATTTTTTTTTAGAAAAATTTTTTATTTGTTCATTAACTATAAGATGGGTAAATTGGGTTTTTATGTATTATTCCCTTCATGATATTGGTTACTGAAATTTGTGGAAAAAGGTTATCCCTCTTGTTGCCCTTTTTGTTTTGTTTTCTTTCGGAACGGTAGGTTTTTTCCCATATCATTGACTTTCCTAACTCCCCTTATTCAGGGTTTATTGGAATAGCCCTCATTTCAATTTGTACAAGTGAGTTGCTGTTGGTAACAAAGTCCTCCCCTTTTTGTGCAGTTACGCTTCATTTTTATTTAATTCCCATGAGTATATTATTCACCACATGGGGGGATGGCAGAGTTGCTCTCAGATGGTATTCCTGGCCATACTCTTTTGGTAGGGATTTACTAAAATGCAACCTCCATTTGCCCATGACGTAACATCCAAAAAATTATTGATTCCTTTTAATTCAAAATTAAATTTTAAATTCATATTTTTGTTGTTAATATATGATATGATAGTGTCAATCAAGAAAAATACTATCAATGAACAGAGGTCATCTATATAAGGGTGTCCCATTTAATACAACCCCAAAAAGGATGGTCAGAGTTAAAAAGAATTTCTTCCCATGCGACAAAAGATGTTAGTTAGGGTCGGTGAAAAACTTAGCTCCAGGAGGCTCCCGATGCTTGTAAAAAGTATTTGCCATCAAACATAAAAAAATTATGCGACAGCAAATACTCTACAGCCAATACACGAAAAATGTATTTTTTTTTTGTACCGAAAACCCACTGTACCTTTCCAAAATTAGCTGAGTATTTGCTGTCGCATAATTTTTTATGTTTGAGGCAAATACTTTTTACAACTCTGGAGCCTCCATGGGAGCTAGGTTTTCACCGACCCTAGCTAACATCTATATGTCGGCATGGGAGGAGAAATTCTTGTTTAACTCTGACCATCCTTTTGCGGGGTGTATAAAATGGTACACCCTTTATATAGATGACCTGCTGTTCATTTGGATAGGTGATTTTTCTATGATTGACACTATCATATCATACATTAACAACAATAATATGAATTTAAAATTCACTTTTGAATATAATAAGGAATCAATAAATTATTTGGATTTTACGATCATGGGACAAGATGGAGGTTGCATTTTAGTAAATCCCTACCAAAAGAGTATGGCCAGGAATACCATCTTGAGAGCAGACTCGTGCCATCCCCCCATGTGGTGAATAATATACCCATGGGTGAATTAAATAAGAATGAAGCGTAACTGCACACAAAGGGAGGACTTTGTTACACAACAGCAACTCATTTGTGACAAATTGAAATTGAGAGGCTATTCCAATAGAACCCTGAATAAGGCAGTTAGGAAATTCAATGATATGGATAGAACCTACCTGTTCCGAAAGAAAATCAAAACAAAAAGGACAACAAGGGTGTAACCTTTTTCCCACAAATTACAGTAACAATTAATAAAGTGATTAATTCAAAAAAAACCAATTTTTCCCCTCTTATATGTTAATGAAACAAAAAAAAAAAATTTAAAAAATAATGTCAGATTCGTCTCACGTGGGGGCCCCTACTTTTTGGCCCCTTTGTTTCCCCAGTTTTTCGTTCCTGATAATAAATCCCAACACGTGGTTGATATTAAAGGTGTTAAAATTTGGGCCATAATAATGTAAATTTTTGTAACTTTTATAAATAAAACAAACTTTTCGTCCTACAGTAATGGAAAATTTTTTCAATTAAAACCCTTTATCACGCAATACAAAGACGTAGTTATATATAGGTTGTGCAGTGGTAAATACAGTATGTAGGATGCATAGGGGCCCCACTAAAGTTTGCACCCCCCCGCACTCTCAGTTGCTTTAAAAATGGCACATTTAAAATTCTCAGTGCCCCCAGGCATTTTTCCAATGTACCATGGGAGATTCCGGCCCTGCTATAGGGATAGAACAGTGTCCGTCCCCCTCGAGGCGGGATCATAAAAAAATATTCCCGGGAACCCTGGTGGATTTTTAGTTGGAAACCCGTTCACCTTGGGTTTGAATATCAGGAAGATATTTCAAAATATTTTTAACATAAATAGACAATTGTTTAAAAACGCTGAAGTTTAATTATTTAGTATTGTTTTGTATTGGTTGTATGTTGTCTTAAAAAGTATGTTTTAATAGGATTGTTGTGTTTGTTTAGTTTGACTTTTTTGGGGTTTAAAATCCCCTGTGTTCTCTCAGGGATTTTTAATCCAGGATAGCAGCTGAGTTAGACCATGAGGAAAGGTCACGTGACCCGAAACCGTCGGACGTCTTTCCAGTTAATCTGCAGTGAGGACCTATTTGAGTACCCTTAGTTTTTTCTTTAAATGAAGAAATTTTTAAATGATGGAATAAAGTCAAGGTTTTAACGTACTTAACCGATGGGTTAAATTTTTTTTGGATCAGCAGGTGGCTATCATTAGGCTATGTTCAAGGCTTAACTGTGGGACGTTTACGCCCGCAAATTTCGCCGTGTGGACGGAAAAAGGGGGGGGGGGCGGGGGGCCTTGCGGGGGCCCTTGACTTGTTACCCGCGGCGCGTTTACGCCGCTGGTAAATTCCGTGTCATTATCTCCCCGCCCCGGGGGATTCGCCGAGCAGGGAGGGGACGTAATCATAGTTCTCTTGAGAATGTGGATAACCCTAATGACCCGGGCCCTTTTCAGACCTAATTTGCGCATTCGGCCCCGGGAAAATTTCGGACCGAAAAACGGCCCATTTTAAGCCGTGTGAAAAATGGGCCCTTTCTGTTGTGAATATGGCGGTTTTTCCCCCCTTTTTGTTGGGACGAAAATGGGAAAAACGAAAAACTGGCGGGAAAAGGAAAACCTTAAAAGCTTCCAGCTGCC
>JAODAL010025218.1:0-59076 GCA_025379985.1 Phyllomedusa bahiana
CACGTCAACAATGAGACGGTTGAGGGGGAGGCCGAGCTGAAGCTGCAACGCAGCCACGGGACGAAGAGGGGTGAAGGGGTGGAAGTGCGAACTCAGAGCCTGGGATCCTTCCTCAGCAGGCAGTCCAACCCGGGTAGCTCTTTAAAATTTCTGGACAACAAGGTTAAAGACATATGCCAGGAAAGGGATGTGCCCCCAGCCACCAAACTTAAGGGCGTCCAGCAGTTTTCCCGCCCGTTATCGCACACCCCCTTTGCCTGGCAAAAGGGCCTCTTGTCACCCACCCCAGCGCTGGGTCTCATTGCGGAGAGCCCGTCCACAGCTCCTGCCCTTATGGGGGACGGCCCCTCCAAGACGGGATTAATTTCAACATGGCCGGGTTTTCTCGGGCCCCACGTGTGCCACCAAGGCCCTTTGGGGGGAAACAGACCCCTGCACCACCCCTTGGGGTTTTTGAAGAGCGGCGCCGACCCTAAAGTGCCACCGTCACCCCCAGAGTCACCACCCTCTCATCCATGACCTGCACAGAGAAAAAAAGCCTTGGCGGCTTACTACCCCATGTGCCCGGGGGGGTCAGAAGGACTTTTCCCGGGACACAGAGCAGACAACGCCTTGAAATTTTAGATCCCCTTGGTTTGGCCCAGGCGGGGAGGGCTTTTGGGGCAAAGAAATGCCTGTTTCAGGATCGGGTTTTGGGGGCAGGAAAGGGGGGAACCATGATATGGCAACCCACCTTTTGTCCCACCAAGGGAAAAGGGCCCAACTTTTCCCAAAGGGCCCAAATGCCGGCAAGCAGACATTCGGGTTTTTGGGCTTTGGGAGGGTTTTTTGGGTTAAAGTGTTTTCCCCCCCCAAACCGGGGCCAAAAGGCCCCGGGCCCTGCCAAAAACCCGGGCCCAAGGGGAAAGGGCCCGTTGCAGGGCTGGGAAAACGGGGAAAGGGAGAAGGGGAGGGGGGTTTCCCTGGGTGGGCCGTTGGATGGGGGGAGGGGGGGGCTAAAGCCGGGGGTGTCCCCGGGGGTTAGGAACCCCTGGGTTATTTGGGCAGGGGGGGGGGGGGGGGGGGGGGGGGGGGGGGGGGGGGGGGGGGGGGGTGGGGGGGTTTGGGGGGGTTTTTGGGGGGAAAAGGGTTTTTTCCCCTCCATTTCAACTCATGCATTCGCTGCATGTGACTAGAAAATTTGGGGGTTTAAAAAACACCTAAGAATTTTTGCCTCAAATTATGCTTTACGGCAAAGGGGGAAATATGCCCATCCGGGTGATTCAAGGTTCCCTAAAAAAGAAGGCCCAGGTTTGAGAGGTCCGGGGACCTTTTTGCGGCGATAAGCGGGGAAAGGGGGTTTTTTCCGCGACCGTGGCGGCGGAATATTCAGCGGACTTCTGCGCCCCGCCCTCCCCCTTTTTTTGAGGGGGGACCCAAAACCTGACCCCTTACCCCATCGCCCTTCCTCCTCGTCCATGATGAAGCGCTCGCAAAAAAATTCTCCCTAAAAAAGACCACTTGGGATCCACAATGTCGTCACATCATAATTAAGATGGCCGAATTTCCCCAAAAATTTGGGTTCGGTCACTTCGCCAAATTTTCCCCAAAAAATTTGTTTCGGTCCGAATTATTTTGGGGCACAAAATAAACTTAAAAAACGCTTTTCCGGGCCCCCAAAACCCTGCAGGTGCTGTAGAAGGGTTGTCCCATCCCTTAAAAAGCAGAGGGGGTTGCGGGTTTGGTTTTTTCCCAACCCATTTGTGTTTTAGAAATGAAAACGCACATGATTTGCCGCCGCTCAAAGAATCGCTTCACTAAAAAATTTTCCCTGGAAATTAAGAGGGCAAAACGGACCAAAAAACTCAACGGGAATGACCGATAAAGTCATGCTAGCGAAAGCGGGAAAAAAACAAGGGCGGGAAGAGCCGGGTGGCAACATTAGTAAATGAGGGGAGGTAGGCGGCACCCCACACAGCATGAGGCAGGCAGTGGCAAAATTTACATTCTGGAGGCGGAAAAACAGAAATTGGGCCACAGAGTGGCACAATAAAAACAGTTTTGGGGGGCCCATGCACGGGCAGCAAAAAGGTCATCCTGGCACAATGACTTTTATGGAGGCGGCAAAAAATTTTAAACCACAAGTGGCACAAAGATCCCGGTGGAGGTCACGGAAAGCACAGAATGAGGTAAAGACAGGGGCCACAATGACATTATGGAGGCGGCAAAACGGGTTTTAAAGGGCCCACAGAGGGCACAATCAAAACCAATTTTGGTGGGGGTCACGGGGGGCAGCATAAGGGGCCCCAACAGTGGCAAAAAGACTTTAAAGGAGGCGGAAAAGACAGTTTTGGGCCCAACAGAGTGGCACAATACACATGGGGAGGCAGGCGGCAGCAAAATGAGGCCCAGCCCGTGGGCAAAATTAAAAACAGTTTTTGGAGGGCACGACAGGGCCCACAGCAGAAAGCATGAGGTCAGAGAGTGGCACAAGGACATTTTTCCGTGGCAAAAAAGAAATTAGGCCACAGAGCGGCACAATGATTTGAGAGCGGAGGTCACGGCGGCAGCAGCATGAGGTCAGGAAAGTGGCACAATGACATTATGGAGGCGGCAAGCCCGTAAGGCCACAGAGTGGCACAATCACACAGTGGGGTGGTCACGGCGGAAACCGTAAAAGGTCAGGCATTTGGGAAACAATGCTTTTGGGAAAGGGGGCAAAACGGGTATTGGGCCCCACAGATTTGGCACAATGAAACCGTGTGGGGGTCACGGCAGAAAAGCAAAAGAGGTCAACAGGGCCAAGACACAGTTTGGGGGCACGACGGGATCAAAGCAGCAGCATAGGTCAAAAGAGTGGCAAAAATAAACTTTCCCCGCAGGTGGCAAAATAGTATTAGGGCCACAAAAGCGGCACAATGACGGGAGCGGGGGACAGGCGGCAGAAACATGAGGTCAGGCAGTGGCAAAATTTACAGAGATGGAGGTGATGCAGGAGCAACAGAAATGAGGTCAGAGAGGGGCCCAACAATGACTTTCTGGGGTGGCAAAACAGTCCCCGGGCCGCAAAAGGGGGCCACAATGACCCAGTGGGATTTTCACGGCAAAAAAGCAACAGCAGCAGCAGCATGACACATAGAGTGGCAAAATTTACAGAGGGGTTGGGGGTGGGGGGGCCAAAAACCTTTCCCTGGTAAAGACGGTGGAAGGAAATGGAGAAACATCACAATGTGTGGCCATCAGGGGGGTTTGGGGGCACCCGAATAGGGGCTGAGGCGGGTAGTTTGAAACCCAACTAAACGCCTAAGCTTTGGGGTGTGGGAAATCCGGGGGCCGTTTCCACCCTGATTCATCTTGAAAAAGGGTCGGGTCTTTCAACTTTTTCCCGTGGAAAAAGCGGGTTCTCCTTGGGGTAACGTTTGGCCCCCGCCGCAAAAACCACCCGCTAAATTTCCACATTTCGGGCCGGGGCAGGACACCTTCCTCCACGCAAACTCGGCAAGTTGCGGCCCCCCCATCCAGTTTGGCTGCCCTACCCCCACGGATTTTCAAACGGGGGGTGGCAAGGGGCTGCCAAGAAGGCCAAAAACCGTTTTTTCGGGAATGCCCATGCCCCCTGCTTGCTGCAGCGGGCCTGCTGGTGATGCCCTCCTCACTAGGCGGGTAAAAGGAAGCTGCTCATTAGTGACTCCAGATTTAAAGGTTACTGCTGAGGGAGCGGGTACTGGCCCTCCCCCCCCCCCACCTTCCCCCAGCGGGCCGCGGCTTTATACGTGAGCGCTGAGGAACCCCCCGGCCCAAAACCGTCAGGGAGGGACGATGCCGCACATAGGCATCGGCCAACTGATTACGGGGGAAATTTCCCTATATATTTGAGTTTGTTTTCCCTCTCAATAGCTGGGAAAAAGGCCCCCAAATTTTAAAACCTAGCGGGGGCCCAAATTAGGGTGGAAGCCAAAAGTCACCCTCCCCAAAGCTGACAAATTGGGCTGTCACTAGCCGGGGCAAATAAGAAACTGGGGGACTTTCTGCACAAGGGCCCTCCGAGGGGCTCCCTGCCTCCTTTTCCCCACTGAATACTGCCAAGGGGCTTGGGATAAACTGCCCCCGCCCCTTCCTAAATCCCCATCCACCCCCTCCACTGCCCGCTCCTCCTCTCTTTTCACCGGGTTTTAAAAAACCACTCATTTCCCCGAAAAATGCTTCTGCCCCCCAATGTCCTCCTCCTCCTCCTCCTCCTCCATTTCAGTCCCCCCGGACTCATTTGGCCACAATGTTCGCCACATCCCAGTCCCCTCCCCAAAACAATTTTTCAGCACTTTTTCCCAGGAAAATTAAGCAGGGGAAAAGACGTTATTCATCCCGTAGTCCTGGCGACTGACAAATAAGGGGGCCCCCCCTTCAAAGGGCCCCAACAAACGGCAGGTGTCACGCATGACTGCCACGGGCTGAAAAATAAAAATTTTCACAGGGGAGTACTTCGTCTGCCTGGATAAACAAAAAATCGTTAATGGCCTTTCTCTGTTCATACAGTGGGTCCAATTTTTCCAGGTTTGGAATTCCACGGGGGGAAAACATCGCTTTACAGAGCGGGGTTGGGGGAGGCCGTTCTGCCGCTGCCCCCGAGGAGGGTGTTCCTGGTTTTGTACGAAGGGAAATAAAGTGCATGCACTTTTTCCTGGCCTTTTTTCAGAATGTTCTAAAGATCGGGGGAAGATTTCGGGAAAACCTTTTTTTACAACCAAAATTGAACACGTGCGCCAGGGCGGGGCCATGGACCAAACCCTCCTGGGTTGGCAAGCGGGGAAAACCATGTTCCCCCCTTTTTCCCGTCCCCCAGGGGTTCCGATTTGCCATTTGGGCGGGAAAAAAGCCAACATCCGATTTCTTCCCTGCATGACGGGGAGCAGTTCCCCCCTGGTAAACTTCTTTTCGCCGAGGCAAGCAAAGGTGTAGAACTGCGTAAACCCCGGGGCCTGTGCCCAAACACATGTGGAAATGAGGGCATTTCTTGTGGAGCTGAGAGGGGGGTTTTGGTGGAGGAGGAGGGGGGGGGACTTTGGGCCCCGGGACCCGCAGTTTGAAAAACGGGGAGGAGAAAGCGGCGCCCCTGTCCAAGTTGTTGGTGTGCCGGGGAGGAAGCACATTCAAACCCTGGGCCGTAAAAAGGGCAACTGGCCCTGACCGGGATTACAGCTCCAGACGTCCCGCTGCCGTGTAAACCCTTGGGAAAAAACCGATAACTCAAGGGCTGACCCACTTTCTGTTCCCACATATTTTATAAGTGCTGGTACTTTCCTTTTTTGGGAAAAAAAAATTACGCTTTTGGGAACTCCCATCCGGGTTCCGGGCCCAAACCATTTGTTTCCCTGAATTGGGCAGAGTCCCCCCAAATTTGGGAAAGGAGGGACCGGGATTTCCAACAACCCTTTGGGCAGGAGCACAAATCCCGCTCTGCAAACCCTTTGGATGGGTTTGGGCCCCATATGTTTCTCTTACAATCGCCTCTCTGAACATTTCTGGCGCCATGGGGTAGCGAGGGGCAAAGGGGCATCTGGGACCGGGAGAGGATTTTAAAGAGGGGAAACAGCTGCCTTCTGCAGAGGTGGTGGAGCCTTGACTGGCTTTAAATGGCAAAGCGTGCCACAGGCCGCGCTTGCTTCAAGGCGGGAGGGTGGCCCAACCCACATCTTAACCCCCTTTTTTTTCCCAGGCCCCGAAGGTGACGCTGCATGTGTTTTACGAGGGCCGTTGTGCCCAAAGTTTGCTCCCTTTCCAACCCCTTCACTTTCTGCCCACAGATTTTACATATACCCATATTCGGCCCTCCCGGGTCTAGCAAAGAAATGCCCAAAAACCGCCGAAATACTATTTTACCCGCCAACGCTCCCCCACTGAGGGGACTACTGCCGCCCCCTACCTCCTGATCCCCTTGCCCCCTAAATGTCCCTTTGGGCCTGCGAAAACGGGTTTTTTACCCCGGGGGCCGTTTGGCCCCCCCGACCCCCACACTGCTGCTTAAACCCCGCTGACTCACGGCCCCCACAAAAACCCACTTGCCTGGTGCGCCGCGCCTACGCCCCAAGCTGACCCCCTTCCCCCTGACGAAGTGAAGCCCTTGCTTTTACCCGGCCCCAATGCGGTCGGGTACATCATCATCTATTTGTGTTTCAAAAAAACATACTGTCCCATCACCGGGCCCTTTGGGAACCGAGGCTTACCTCTCACCCCAAAGGAAACCCCCCATGCCACTCTCCACATCTAAAACTTTGCCGCCAACCCGCAAGAAGCTGGGGGAATTGGGCCCCCTTTTTTCGCTGCCACTAGCTGCTGGGCTTTCCCTCCCAAATTTTTCAAAACCTCGCTATAAAAGTGGGGGCTGAGCCCCCGAAACCCCATAGTAGATCCCTGGCTGGGGGGAATGGATGGGCCCCAAAGGGTGGGGTGAGGAAGGTTTAGGGCCGCTGACCCCCCCTCCCCCGGGGCCCGCCAAAAAAAAATGTTGTGTCCCGAGGTTCCCACCGACCCCTTGGGTGGGTTTTCAGATGTCCCCTGGGAGGAAGAGGGATGACCTAGTCAACCAATCAAGAACCCCTTTGGGTTTTCTGAAACAAACACACCCGGGCCCCTAGATGAAGCGGCAGTTTGTGGCCTCCCCGGGAAAGGGTGGGGGGGGGCCCCCGCTGCGACGTACCCATGCGGTGCTGCGACCAGGGCCCGTTTCAGAAAAGTTTTTTGCCACGCCAAATCGCAGTTGCAGACCTGCCACCTCTCTGTCTGACATACTGTTTTTCTAAAATGTACAGGAAAACTGTTTGGGTGAAGCTACTTTATATGATAAATATACACCCCTGTTTTTGACCTTTCCAAAAGAACCCAGTAACAACCCTTGGGGAAACCCCTTTGGGTATAAAATTTCGCTCCCACAAAGGGCCCGGAAAAATTTTCTTGTATGTGTCCCTTACAAGCACTGTTTGTTTTACTAAATGTAAAAAACACAAACGGCTTAAAAAACCTTCGCTTGTGAATTATGCTACAAAAAAAAATGTATAATTTTTGGTTTGAAAAAGGAAAAGGTTTTTTTTTTGTCAGCACAGCAGCAAAAAAACGCTTAATTTCCCCCGGGTGGAAATTTTCGCAATAGAATTTACCACCACAAACTAGTAACTTTGGGAGCCTTTTACAATTGGGGTGTTTCTACGCCACACAAAAAAAGATACAGGGTTTAATTAGCCCTTTTCTTGTGAAAATTTGGCTACCCAAAAAAAAAAATATAAATTTTGGGGGTTGAAAAAGGCCGGTTTAAATTTTTTTCAAACACAGCAGCAAAAAAAACCCCTTTAAATTTAAACCCCCGGATGTAAATTGCCCAAAGAATTGAGCCCACAAACTAGTAAACCCTGTTTTCAATTGAGGTTTTTCCCACCCCACAAAACAAAAAACAGTTGAAAATTTGCCTTTGCTTTTGAATTAAAGGGTACCAAAAAAATATTTATAATTTGGGGTTTAAAAAAACGGTTTTATTTTTGTCAGCACCGCAAACAAAACAAAGCTTAATTAACCCCCGAGTAAAAATTTTCGCCCAAAAAATTGAGCCGCACAAAAATAGAAGGGGGTGTTAAAAATTGCTTTTTTTCCCACGCCCCACAACAAAATTTCAGTTGTAAATTTGCCTTTTTGGGTTTTTAATTAGGCCTTTCCCAAAAAAAAATTTAAAAAATTTTTAAAAAAATTTTGGCGTTGAAAAAAACGGTTTTTTTTTTGTCAGCCCCCACCCCAAAACAAAAGCTTAATTTAAAACCCCCGGGATGTAAAAATTTTCGCCAAAGGGAAATTTAGCCGCACAAAATAGTTTTTAAACGTGGGTTAAAAATTGCGTGTTTTAACCCCCACAAACCCAAAAATACCGTTTTAATTAGCCTTTGCTTGTGAATTTGGGTACCAAAAAAAAAAAATAAATATTTGGCGTTTTAAAAAGACGTTTATTTTTTTTCAGCACCAAACCCGCAAAACCCAAACCTTAAATTTAAACCCCCGATTTTAAAATTTCGCCAAAGAATTGGAGCCGCACAAAATAGTAAACGTGTTACAATTGCGTGTTTTCTACCCACAAAAACAAAAAAATTTCAGTTTGAATTAGCTTTGCTTTTTATTAGGGTACCAAAAAAAAAAATATAAATTTGGCGTGAAAAAAACGGTTTTTTTTTGTCACACACCAGCAAAACAACGCTTAAAATTAAAAACCCCGGATGTAAATTTTCGCCAAAAAATTGAGCCGCCCCAACTAGTAAACTGTTACAATTGCGTGTTTTCTACCCAACCCCCAAAAAGAATAAAAGTTTTTTAAATTGCCTTTCTTTGTGAATTAGGGGTACCAAAAAAAAATATTATATTTGGCGTTTAAAAAAACGGTTTATTTTTTGTCCCCCACACCACAAAACAAAAGCTTTAAAAAAAACCCCCGGATGTAAATTGGCCAAAAAAATTTTAGCCGCACAAACTAGTAAACTTTAAACGTGTTACAAATTTCGTGTTTTCTACGCCACACAACAAGAATACAGTTTTAATTAAACCCTTTTCTTTTTGAATTTGGGCCCACCAAAAAAAATTTATATAATTTTGGGGTTGAAAAAGAGGTTTATTTTTTTTCAGCACACCACAAAAAAACGCTTTAAATTTAAACCCCCGGAAATTAAAAATTTCGCCCCAAAAAATTTTAGCCCCACAAAAATAGTTTGCGTGTTTCAAATTTCGTGGGTTTTTTTAAAGCCCCACAACAACGAGATACAGTTTGGTTTAAATTTGCCTTTGCTTTTAATTTTGGCACCAAAAAATAATATAAATTTGGCGTTAAAAAAACGGGGTTTAATTTTTTTCAGCACACCCCCAAAAAAACGCTTAATTAAAACCCCCGGGTGTAAATTGCGCCAAAGAATTTTAAACCGCACCAAAAAAGTAGCGTTTTCAATTGCGTTTTTCCCACCCACACAACCCAAAAGATACTTTGGGAATTAGCCTTTGCCCTTTTGAATTAAAGGGTACCCAAAAAAAAATATATATATTTTTCCGTTGAAAAAAACGGTTTTTTTGTCCCGCCCCAAAAAACCAAACCCAAAAACCCAAAACCCCCCAATTTTAAATTTTTTTAACCCCCGGAATTTTTAATTTCCGCTTAAAAACCCAAAAAAAAAAAAAAAAAAGAAATTTTTTAGCCCCCCCAAACCAAACCCCATTAAAGCGTGTTAAAAAATTAGCGTGTTTTTTGTTTTTTACGCCACACAACAAAAAGATACGTTGTAATTTTCCTTTGCTTGTGAATTTTGGGTACCCAAAAAAAAATTTTAAATATTTGGCGTTGGGAAAAAAACGGTTTAATTTTTTTCAGCACACCAGCAAAAAACCTTAAAATTAAACCCCGGTGTAAAAATTTCGCCCAAAAGAATTCAGCCCAAAAATGAAATGGTATTTTTATTGTAAAAACGCGTTTTTTTAAATGAAAACAACAGAACTTCTTAGATCCCACTTGGGGGTATTGAATGTTTTTGCAAGCAATTTTGGGCGCACACTGTATTTTAGATCCCAAAACCCCAAAAAAACAGAAAAATAGAACATTTTAAGAACAGCCCCTGAGACAAGCTGAACACCCCACAAAATCGCTGTAAAAAAATCATTTTTTCCCGAAAGCGCTATCACCCGCAGCACACCTTCCCCATCAGTACAGGTGGGGAGGAGTTGAGCTCCCCAGCGGCGCCTCCTTTTTAAATAGTGCGGTGGGGCTCACAGAACCCGCCCTCTTTTGATTGGCTTCACTCTGCCCATGTCATGCAGGCTATGCCCCTTTTTCCTCCCCAAATGCTTTTCCCCCCTGTAAACGCCATTTCTCCAACCATTTTATCAATCAAAAACACACTTTTTGTTCACCCCAATAAACCCCAAAGTTTTGACTTCGGTCCGAACCGAAGTTTTCCTGAAGGGTTCTAAAAAGAATTCCCTTCGGTTTTGAAAAAAAAATTTGCCCACTTCTAATCAAATCAACACAGGTTTACTTGGTCTCCTGACAATTTTTGCATACAGGGGCTGCGGCTACAACAAGAGGGGCGCAAAGGGGTTGCCCACCGCCCCGGGGTTTTTGCCGTTTTACCTACTTCCTTCTCCTCCTCTGATGGCATCAGTAACTGGCGTCTAGAGCAGACAAAAATCATCATCTTTGTGCCTCTTGAACTTTAACATGCCTTCTGACCCCAATCGCATTTTCTTATCAAAGAGGTCTTCAGAAAATGGATTATCGCACAGTGGTGTTACACGAGTTGAACATTTGGGTGTTTCATGTTGGATCGGATGCTGATGATGGCTGATGACCGACATTTGTGCCGTGACTGGGAGGACGAGGAGGTAAGACTGCTGGATGCAGTTGCTTAACCACTGAAGTACAGATTGGCGACGCTGTTCGTTACGAGAATACAGGGCCTGACCCAGCGATGACAGTCCTGACGGTCCTTCAACCGACAATCCACTGGCTTGCGTGTTGTCGCCAGCACTTGAAGGAGCACCTCTCTCTATACCTCTACCTCCATGTCCTACCCGCCCCTCTTTGCTCGCTTACCACACTGCATTGCTCCATGTTCAGAAAAGATAAAATTTGAGAGGGTATGGAAGAGGTTTTTGGAACGTCTCTTATTAAAAGACGGCAAATCCACAGCTATCTCAAATCCTGCAAATCAAAACAAAATTGCTGTATTGAAAAGTAAGTGAAAGGTGCCTCTCATCAAACAGAAGCTGTGAACTGGGCCAAAAGTGAAAAAACACCTCTCTTAAATGTATACGGATAATAAAACGTATTTTTTGCACCTAAAAATACACCTGCGGTGACGACAAAAATGCTGTATTGAAATTTAAGTGCAAGGTGCCTCTATCAACAAAGCGGACTGGGCAAAAGTGAAAAAAACCTATCGAAATTGTATACGGATAATAAACGGTTAATTTATTGCACTAAAAATACACCTGCGGTAACGACAAAATTTCTGTTTTGAACTTTAAGTGCAGGTGTTGCCTCTATCAACAAAACTGGCCTGCCAAAAGTGAAAAAACAAGCTTATCTGAAATGTATACAGATAGATAAACGGTATTTTTTGCACCATAAAAATACACTGCGGTGACGACAAAATTGCTGTATGGAAATTTAAGTGCAAAGGTGCTCCTATCAACAAAGCTGGACTGGGCAAAAGTAAAAAACACGTATCTGAAATGTATATGGATAAATTGGTATTTTTGCACCTAAAACATACACCTGCGGCACGACAAAATTGCTGTATTGAAATTTAAGTGCAAGGTGCCTCTATCAACATGCTGGCTGCCCCAAAGTGAAAAAACAGCTATCTGAAAATGTTATACGGAAAATAACGGTAATTTTTTTGCACCTAAAAATACACCTGCGGTGATGACAAAATTGCTGTATAAAATTAAATGCAAGGTGGCGTCTATCAACAAAGCTGGACTGGGCAAAAGTGGAAAACACCTATCTGAAATGTTATTCGGATAATAAACTAATTTTTGCACGCTAAAAATACACCTGCGGTAACGACAAAATTTTCCTGTATTTGAAATTAAGTAGTCAGAGTGTGCACCTCTATCAACAAAACTTGGCCTTGCCCAAAGGATGAGAAAAAACAGGCTAAGAGCTGGAGAGATGTATAACAGAATAATAAACGGTATTTTTTGCAAGTAAAAAAACAAACCCTGCGGTGATGACAAAATGCTGTATGAAATTTAAGTGCATGTTGCCTCTAACAACAAACCTGAGTGGGCAAAAGTGAAAAAAACACCTATCTGAAAAGTATACGGATAATAAACGGTATTTTTTTAGCACCTAAAAATTAAAGCCTGCTGTAACGACAAAATGCTTTATTGAAATGTAAGTGCAAGGTCCCTCTATCAACAAAGCTGGCCTGCCCCAAAAAGTGAAAAAAACACTACCTGAAATGTATACGGATAATAAACGTATTTTTTGCCACCTAAAAATACACCTGCGGTGGACGTCAAAATTGCTGTATTGAAATTAAGTGCAAGGTGCCTCTATCAACAAAGCTTGACTGGGCAAATGTGGAAAAATCACTATCTGAAATGTTATAACGGATAATAAATCGTTTTTTTTTTTTGGCACCTAAAAATACACCTGCGTAACGACAAAATTGCTGTTATTGAAATTTAATGTGCGAAGGTGTCCTCTATCAACAAAGCTGGCCTGCCCCAAAGTGAAAAAACGCTTTCCGAAATGTATACGGATAATAAACGGTATTTTTTTTCACCTAAAAATATAGCCTGCGGTGACGACAAAATTGCTGTAATTGAATTAAGAGCAAGTTGCCTCTATCAACAAAGCTGGACTGGGTAAAAGTGAAAAAACAAGTATCTTAAATGTATAACGGATAACAAACGCATTTTTTGCACCTAAAATACACCTGGCAAGTGACGACCAAACTTGCTGTATTGAAATTTAAGTGCAGGTGCCTCTGTCACAAAAGCTGGACTGGGCAAAAGTGAAACAAACACCTATTTGAAATGTATACTGATATAATGAAAGTGGGTGTTTGCACCTAACAAATAAACCCCTGCAACTACTGGAAAAGATCTGTATCCAAATATAAGTTTCCATTCTGCCCAAACATACAGTAATATTTCAACATGAAACTGTTAATAAAAATCCATTTGCAATCAATGTCTAAACAAAGTCTAGCTTCAATATATCTACTATCCTTTTTAAAGAGCTTGATCTGTGTTTCGCCCGCTGCCCCCCTCCACCCCGCTCTCGCCCTCCATGACATGTACAGGGTCTAGATGCTCCTTTACATTCCCAGCCTAACTTCCTAAAATCTGCCCAATCTCTAATCTACCTAAGTTGTAATGTTCAGCATCTAAAAGTATAGCTTCTCTGTGAACAAATAGAACAATTCGCTGAGCTTTTTGCTGAGTGTTTGGACAGAGGCAGAGAGCACGTCCTACTGCTATTGAGGACGCTGAACACACTGATCATGAACAGTGAAGGGCGTATCTATTAAAACGAGGACTGTTGATTTTTCCAGCCAATTGCAACCATAAACCACAAAGTCATGACGTTGCACACACAGCCCCCTGCCTCTAATCTCTAACATGATTTGCAGCCGCTCAAAATGACAGAAGCGCTGAAAAGTGCGATATTAATAGAATTATGCACAGAATTTAACCTAAATTATCGCGTGAAGTCTAAAAAATCCCAATCAACATAAAAACCGTGCCGATTTCAACTTTGTTCAATAATAATCCTCAAGCACTACTGACAATAGTGTTGAGCATTATTATCGACAAAGTTGAAATCGCACAGTTTTTATGTTGATCGGATTTTTTAGATCACGCTATAATTTTTAGGTAAAAATCCCAGTGCATCATCTATTACTATTGCGCCATTTTCGGCGCTCCTGTCATTTTGGCGCCAGCAAATCAGCTTACAGAATAAGCAGAGTGAGATGTGTATGCGACGTCATGACTGTATGTGTATGGTTGCGATTGGCTGGAAAATCACATGACCTCGTTTTACATAGAACAGCCCTTCTGTTCATGATCAGTGGACTGTCACCTCATAAGAAGTAGGACGTGCGCTCTGCCTGTGTCCAAACAGCTCAGCGAAATTATTCTATTTCTCACAGAGAAAACTCTACTGTTTAGCTGTGATCCTTACGACTTTTAGATCAGAGATATGAAGATTTTATGTAGTTAGGTAAGAGAATTTTAAAGAGCATCTACCGCTGTAAAGGTCACGGGGAGGATCGGGTGGAGGGAGGTCCCGCGGGCAGAACACTAGACAAGCTCTTTAAAGGAATACTGGATAATAGTTTACCAGACTAAGTGTAGACATTGCACTGCAAAAGCTTTATTAAACGTTTTCTATTGAAATATTTTCCTGGATATTGGGCAGCCTGAACTATATTAGGGATACACAACTTTCTTATTAACAGCAGGTCTCATTTTTAGTGCAAAACCTCCACTTTAATTACAGTATACATTTCAGATAGGTTTTCATTTTAAAATTTTGCCCATTCCAGCTTGTTGATATAGCCACCTTGCATTTAAATTAATCCAGCAATTTTGTAGTCAGCACAGGTTGATCGGAGCCAAAAATACCTTTCGATTATACCCGAATACATTTCAGATACGTGTTTTTCACTTGGCCGCAGTACCTTTGGTTTGATAGCGGGCTACTTTGCAGTTAAATTTGAATACAGCAATTTTTTAGTCCACCACAGGTGAATTGGAAAATGTTGCCAAAAATACCTTTTATATCCCGTATACATTTCAGACAGGTTTTTTTTCACTTTTGGGTCAGTCAAGCTTTGTTCATAGAGCTACTTTGTAAGTCAAATTTTGAATACAGCAATTTAGTAGTCACCACAGTTGAATTGATAGGTGCCAAAATATACCTTTTATTATCCAGTATACATTTCAGATACATGTTTTTTTCCCTTTGGCGCAGGCCAGCTTTTGTTGAAAGAGCCACCATGCAGTTAAATTTGAATCCAGCAATTTTTGTATTGATTTGAGGGATTTGAGAATAGCTGTGGATTGCTTCTTTTAATAAGAGAATTACACAAAACTCTTCCATACCTTCTCTAATTTTTATATTTCTGAACATGGAGCCGAAAATCAGGTGGTAAGCGAGCAAAGAGGGGGGTAGGACATGGAGTAGAGTGTAACGAGAGAAGGTGCTCCTTCATTTCTGGAGTACAACACGCAGTGCCAGCGGATCGTCAGTTGCAGGACCCGTCAGACCTGTCATCGCTGGTTCAGGGCCTGTGAATCTCAGTAACGAACAGCGTCGCCAATCTGGTCCTTCAGGTATTACATGCAACCGCAACCAAAGGCAGTCTTACCTCCTCGTCCTCCCAGTCACGGCCACAAATGTCATCCATCAGCATCACCAGCATCCGTCCAACATGAAGCAGCCCAAATGTCAACTCGTGTACCCACCACTGTGGATAATCCATTTTCTG
Source organism: Phyllomedusa bahiana (assembly GCA_025379985.1). Lineage (NCBI taxonomy): Eukaryota > Metazoa > Chordata > Amphibia > Anura > Hylidae > Phyllomedusa > Phyllomedusa bahiana. The sequence continues at coordinate 15,000 of JAODAL010025218.1, forward strand.
AAGACCTCTTTGATGACAAAATGCGGTTGGGGTCAGAAGGCATGTTAAAAGATCAAGAGGCCAGGGGCGTGGCCTGGCTTGTGATGGCGCCGGACGCCTGAGCTCTGAGCTCTGATAGAGATCCTCTAAAACGGCTTAACTAAACCCACATCTCTGCATCTTTCTACCGTGGGCCTGGTGTTAAGGGTCCCAGAAGAAGAAGGGGCGAACAGCCGACCTAGAACCCTCATTGTACGGCGAAAAAACAGCAGAAGTCTCAAGAGACCTAATGAAGCCGGCGAAGGAACGCGGCGGTGCACAGCGGAGGTTCGCGCGCTCACAGGCGCCCAGCAGACAGACACAAGAACACTCCCGGACTTACCCGCGGCAGCGAACAGCTTCTTCCACTGCTGGCTTTATCGGAACTAACAGCATCCATCTCTGAAGCAGCCGCTTTTGGCCCCGGCAACAGCGCAAGCACCGGAGGACGTGCGGACTCGGCGGACCAACCCCGGAGGCCGTAGGTGACTGACGGAGGACCGTGGGGTGATTACCAGGTTAGGCTGCAGCGTCGGACGGCTTCTCCTGCTCCCCGAAGCAACAAGCTGACAGCCTCCAGTCCAGAAGAGGCGACTCCTGCGGCTGTGTGGACATCGGGAGGCACGTAGACGCAGCGAACCGACTCCGGAGACTGTAAGTGACCGGCAGTCTCTCACATTAGTGGCTGCTGGAGCTATTTGGCCCTATAACTCCCATCCAACTATCCTGGGGTGAGAAATCCCCTAAAAGCAGGATTATAACCTGGGAATTTCATCATCTGGGTCTAAAGGCACTTGTCGCCATTTTAAGATCCCTCCTGAGCCCACACGTTCTCTTGCAGCACTAGACGCCATTTTAGAAATCTACCCAATATAAGGACACAACACTATTGTGCATCTGATAACACAAGTGGTCATTTGGCTCTATCTGACCTGGTTAATACCAATTAGCTATTGGAGGTGAGAGTCCCCCTGAGGGCCTGCCTACATCATTGGGACTTTATCATTTAAGCCTAAGGCCCAGGTTACCATCCTAGGATCCCTCCTGATCCCAGACGCATATCCACAGCATTAGACGCCATCTTAGGAGTCTTTCTAATATAAAGATACTGCTGCAGCCCGTCTCCGTTCTTTTCAAGCGACCTCTCATACCACATCCCTCCCAAAGAGGGTGAACTGTGCTTTGAAGCTATAAATCGACCAAAACCTATGCTTCCAATACTTTTTTCCACATATTGCTGACTCTCACTCCCGTAACCTATTATAGACTAACCTATAGCAACATAATCTGAACTATCCCCTGCATCAGTTTACTAAAGATCTTATTTATAGGCTATCAGAGAGCAGCTCAGTACCTTTTCTCTAATCAGCTTGACAGAAGGAAAAAAAAAAAAGAGAAAATAACTATAGATATATATATCAGGGGAAGGAACTTTTTATTCCATGTCCTCTCTCATCTAGAAGAAAAGGATGAGGAGTGCAGCAAAAAAAACTCCCAAAATAAAACCCGCAAAACTTGCAGAATTTTTACAACAAGCTTCACCTTCACTGCAAGCCCTTGAATCATCAAATCCGTTCTCTCAACTTTCAACCTCACCAACAAGGTCTGAATCCCTAGACATGGAACCGCAGGAAGAAATAACTCAGACGTCACTAATGGAGAAAACAATGCTTAAGCTGTTCTCTTCCTTCCGGAAAGTTTTTTACAAATTTACTTTTAAGCAATATACGGAATTTAAATCAGACACATCCAATCTCTGGTCTCTAGGGCTGACCATGTGGAAAAGAAAATGGCTGAACTTACGAAATCGCATAACTTACTGATTGATGCAAACTCTGAGTTGGAAGGTGAAGTCCAGAAGCTGTCTGCTAAACTACTAGACCTTGAGGACAGATCAAGAAGGAACAATATACGCATACGTGGTGTTCCAGAAACGGTCTCTAATGACGCTCTCGGGCCCTTCCTGACCGACCTCCTAGCTATAGTTTTACCAAATGCCTCACAAACAGATCTAGAGATAGATCGCATCCATAGATTACCAAAACCTAAACACCTAGCACCCGGAATCCCCAGGGATGTGATCGCCAGGATCCATTTTTTTTAAAACTAAGGACAATTTTTTGAAAGCACTTAGAGGCAAAATATCTCTCCCTGACAGATTTGCTAATATCGCAATTTTCCCAGATCTATCTGCTGGAACGATGCTCAAGAGTAAAGAGTTTGCATTGTACACTAAAATCCTACGTGACCAAAATATAAACTATCACTGGGGTTTTCCGGTGAAGCTGATCGTTACCAGGAACAACATCACAACAGTCTGCTTCACACCTGCGGCAACAAGAGATCTATTACATTCTTGGGATTTGCTCGCCTCACCCAATTCTACCCCTCAAAAGAGACCAAACTCCAGACCAGAAGCTATAACCCCGTTATGGTTGGAAAAACAACATAGAACCAAGACCCGGGCCAATGACTGACTCGATTTACATTCGCAGCTGATTTGATCTCCACAGCTCGAGTGGTAAGATTTGGATTGAGTAGGAACCATCACTCCTAATCTCTTCTCAGTCCCCTCCAGAGGAAAAGGCAATGACTTGCCCCACCCTTGATTCCCATCGAGTGGAATCCCTTACATGTGGCAACAACTGTTCTATTTTGCCAGTGTTGCCCTATGCCTTTGTTACACTCAGTTCTTTTAAGCTGATTGTTTGTAGTTATGTTGCTCTTAACCTGGTTTTGTTTGCAGGCCTCTTCCGAAGACTCCCTGTCATCAGCATCACCACAACTTACACTTTTTATATAATATAATGGGTGTAATGTTTATGTCTTTAAATGCCAACGGCTTAAATTCTCCTTTTAGGAGATTATTGTTTTGGAGAGAGGTGGTTCAGTCTCGCGCGGACGTGATCTGTGTCCAGGAGACACATTTGTGTAAGAAAGACTCCTTTTGGCTTCAGCATAAATATTTTTCTCGCGATTATAACTCCGCGCTTGAGTTTAAAAATGCTGTTTTATCATTTTTTTTCAAAAACTCTGTTGCTCTTTCACTCTCACATTCTATCATCGATGTTAATGGTCGGTACATAATTCTAAACTGCACTCTAAACTCAGTAGCCTTCACATTAGTGGGTATCTACACACCGAATCAACACCAACTGTCATTCCTCACGAAAATCCTCACTAAAGCCAAAAAAGAGACCAAAAGCAACATGGTGATCTGCGGAGACTTCAATGTGGTAATCGATAAAAACAGGGATAGGTCTGGGAACCATACTAAGTCATCCCCAGAACTAAATAAATTGGTGTCAGAGGAAAACTTACACGATCCTTGGAGATATGCACACCCAACTGAAAAAGATTACACCTTCTACTCTGCAGCTAGAGACTCTCATTCAAGAATCGATTACTTCCTACTAAATAGAGCAGCGCTACTACTAGTCTCCAGCTCCAAAATAGGGTATAAAACCTGGTCGGACCATTCACCAATATACCTAACCTTACAATTTATCTCCTCTTCCAACTTTCACTCCCCATGGAGATTAAATCATTTCCTACTTAAGTCGGAGAAAGTGGTTAAAGAGGTCACGAAAGCCCTTTCGGATTTCTTTGAACTAAATGCCCCCACTGCACCTTCTTAAGAGACCCTCTGATGTGCCCATAAGGCATACATCAGGGGGATACTTATGAAAATATCAGCTAGGGAGAAACGCTCTAGGGAACGACTTGTTAATGACACCTTAGACAAAATCAGACAATTAGAAGTGCAATTTAAAGCAAACACATCACGGCTTGTTAAAGACCAACTAACGTCACTCCGCGCTAAACTGAGTACTTTACAGCTCCAACAATATGAATTTTGCCTGAGCAGGCTTCGCTGGACCTTTTACCTTCAAGGTGATAGACCCAGCAAAATCTTAGCCCGCAGAGTTAAAGTCATACAGGCCAAAACTCGCATTCCCTTTATCACTTCCCCTTCCCGTAAACAGATATTGGACCCACAACAAATTGCCAACGCCTTTGCCACTTACTACAGCTCACTCTACAATATTAAGTCAGACACGTCTGTGCCAGAGGTCACGGATGGAGATATTGATAAGTTTCTTGGAGAGGTTCCTCTCCCCTCCTTAACAAAGCAACAATTAGCCGAACTAAATAAACCCATTTCTCCCCAAGAAGTAGGGAAAACCATTGCTCAACTGAAATGCAATAAATCTCCTGGACCTGATGGTCTCACTAATGAGTACTTTACATTTTTATCACATATACCGTCCCCCCAATTTATCTCGACTCTTTAATGTCATCGCCGGAAAAGGCTCCCCCCCGGCTGAGATGCTATGTGCTACTATCTCCACTATTCATAAGGCAGGAAAACCTGAGGATGAAGTAATCAACTACCGGCATATCTCGCTACTAAACTCCGATATAAAAATTTTCTCCAAGATACTAGCAAACAGAGTAAATGAATTTCTTCCTCACTTGGTTAATGGCGATCAGGTGGGGTTCGTAAAGGGAAGACAAACAAGAGATGGAATACGGAGGGTGCTGTCTGTAATGCAAATAGCACAAATGCAAAAAGTTCCTTTCTCTCTTCTCTCACTAGACGGAGAGAAAGCATTCGACAGAATCAACTGGAACTATATAAAACGAGTGTTGCTTAAATTTGGTTTTCAAGGCAATATACTCTCCGCTATTACTTCTCTTTATACGTTCCCCTCGACCAGAGTCTATGCCTCTGGTTTCTTATCAGAAAAGTTTAATATTACAAATGGAACAAGACAGGGCTGTCCCTTATCGCCCCTGATATATGATCTTTGTGCAGAACCTCTGGCCGAACACATTCGAAACACTCCAGAAATTGCTGGTATAATGATAAATGAGAAGGCCCACAAAGTGAGCATGTATGCTGACGACATTTTAGTAATGTGTCAAAATCCTGAAACCTCTATTCCTGCCTTGCTTGACCTGCTAGACCGGTACGCACACATTTCCTATTATAAGCTAAATGTTTCTAAGTCAATACTCCTTCCTATATACTGCTCCCCCTCTCTCAAACAACAGCTGTCTCAAATAGATTTTGTTTGGTCTAACTCTTTCATACCGTATCTGGGAATAAAGATCTATCCTGATATCAATGTTACTATAGAAAAAAAATTATCAGACCTTAGTAACGCCTTAACGGAGGAGATTGTCAGACTCAACAAATTTAAACTATCCTGGCTGGCGCGTATCAACTTAACTAAAATGGTGTTATTGCCCAAATTCCTTTATATTGTCACGGGTGGTCCCGCAGCCCCTCGCCCGGGCTGCGGGCGCACTCGTGCTGTCACCCGTCGGGTCCCCGCGGCCCCTGCCGGTCCCGCGGGTCGGGTCCCGGCTTCCCCCTTACCTTCCTGCGCTCCCGAGTCCTCCCGTCCTCCTGGCCGGCCGGCGCGCCGGCTCTCGGGGATTTAAAGGGCCAGTACGCCCATTATTGGTTAAGGCTGGCAGGTGACCCTATTTAACCCCCTTCCTTCCGGGTCACCTTTGCCGGATCTTTAGTGCCGTTCAGCCTTTAGAGAAAGCTTCTTCTGCCTCGTTGCCTGACTTCCGTGTACCGAACCTTTTCGCTCCTGAATCCTGACCACGAACCATTGCCGCCTGTCCTGACCTCCTGCCTGTCCCCGACTTCGCCTACGTCTCACGATTCTGTACCACGCACTGCCTTGGCTGCCACCGCAAGCAAGTCACGCCAGTGGGGCGACCTGGTAGTTCTCCGCCGCAGCAAGTCCATCCCGCTTTGCGGCGGGCTCTGGTGAAAACCGGGTTCTACTTAGACTCCGCCCCCTGGTACGGCTTACACCATCGCTTGCGGTGGTCCAGCGGATCCACTACCAGCATTCGTTACATATATCTCGAGATCTTTACCCTTTCTATTTCCCAAAGAAGTATTAACTAAACTCCAAAACCAGCTACTTCGCTTCATCTGGAACCTGAAAAGACCCAGAGTACTGAGACAACATCTGTATAGGAAAACAAATCAGGGAGGCCTCTCTGTCCCGGATCTTTTGCAATATAACGTGGCTTCAGTGCTAGAACCACTATCCCTACATTGGTGTCCCCTAGCTTCTCAACATTGGCTCTCCCTTGAAAACTCTGCTATTTCTAAAGGCACTTTTAAAGACTACTTAATCGCAATGTTATTTGGCTGGAGACCTCCAGAACTCAAATTGCTAACTTTATCTCATGCTATTACAGCTTGGCGTAACTATGTAGTACTAAAGAAGAAAGTTTTTGTATCTAGAAACAAAAGCACCCTTCCTTCCATTTTGGGTTTCTGTCCCCGCCCACTCTCACAGGCTGTCATAAGAAGGGCAGCTTGCAGGTTGGGTGTTTTTTATTTTTTCTCTCTGAATAATGGAGGTCGGTTGACCCAGCGAGAGGCCTGATTGGCTCGATTGAGAAGTAAAGATAGCATAGGACTGCCCGATTTTGAAATCACGTTGAAAGTCGTGGGCAGCTTAAACATCTTTTGATCAAAATATGTGAACCGCTATATCTGTGTGAAAGCTCACTGGGTGAGCTGGGTGGATGTCTCTCGGGGTGACGGTGGCTCTCAGGCTCGGCGCACGCTCTTCAAAACCACAGGGATGGTGCAGGGCTCTTTTCCCCCAAGGTCCTCTGGTGGCATCACGTGCCCAGAGAAACCAGGCCGTGTTGAAATTAATCTGTCTTGGAGACCGTCCACACACAGGTCAGGAGCTGTGGACGGCTCTCCGCAACGAGACCGAGCGCTGGCTGGGTGCCAAGAGCCTTGTACCAGGGAAGGTGGTGTGCGATAACGGGCGAAATCTGCTGGCCGCCCTTAAGATCGGTAGGCTGGAGCACATCCCTTGCCTGGCACATGTCATGAACCTTGTCGTCCAGAAATTTCTAAAGAGCTACCCGGGTCTGGACTGCCTGCTGAAGAAGGCTCGAGGTCTGAGTTCGCACTTCCGCCATTCGCACCCTGCTTCGTCCCGCCTGGCTGTGTTGCAGCGTCAGCTCGGCCTCCCAGTTAACCGTCTCATTGTTGACGTGGCAACACGCTGGAATTCCACCCTCCACATGCTCCAGCGATTGTGGCAGCAGCGCAATGCCATTACGCAGTACGAAGTGACACATGGCCTGACAAGCAGCGGTGCGGACCTCGGGGTGTTGAGCCACCGAGAGTGGAGGCAGGTGAAAGAGCTCTGCACCATCCTTGCCAGTTTTGAAGAAGCCACCAAAATGGTCAGTGCGGACGATGCCCTTGTCAGCATGAGCATTGTGGTGATCTTAGTTCTGGAACGATCGTTGGACACTCTGAAACAACAGGTCCCGCCAGCGACGGAGGAGGAGACGGACACAGATGCGGACACGTAGCCTTTCTCTCCGTCGAATCCACAAGGCCCGACAGTTTCTCAATTTTATCGGTCTTCATTAGGCAGTGGTTTGGGGTCCAGGGCTAGTGCAAGGCGGCGCCTCAGCTCTCAGGGTGCATCATCTGAGGCAAGTCAGGGCTGTGTTGAAGCTGTGCCGGAGGAAGCGGAGGAGGAGGAGGAGGTATTCCTAGACACCGACGTTACCGACGTCCCTGCCTTGGAAAGAGGTTGGCGCGAATTTGAGAGGAGGAGAAATGGGGAAAGATCAGATTCAGTCCCCTCGACCCAGGGGTTTGGGGGAAATCAAGGCTCCATCTCTCAATGAGTGTTTTGGATGCTCCAGTTCCCCAAATGATCCCCTTTAAAGGGCCCAAAAAAAAATAAACAACAGTTACTGGGTGGCCACCCTCCTGGCACCCGGTACAAAACAAAACTCAACTTTCCTTCCACCCACCCAAAAAGGGGTAAAATGCGGGAAATGGAGCCCTTGCGATTGATCAACTGGACATCTGTTGTGTCTGTTTTCACGTTCCCAAAATGTCACGGTGGAACAACACAGCGACGGACACATAAGTGCCAATAGCCACAGGGGTACAGCAGCACAACAAGGGGCAGAAGCCTAAGGGGTGGCCTCTGGAAATCTTTTTTACACCTCACCAACGCATGCAATGCAGGGGCAACATCCAACACCAGAGACCAAGCTTAAGATCATGTGAAACGACATCTGAGTCTAAACACCTTTTTTTTTGTATGTTTTTCCAACCCAATGATTTTGGGGGTATCCAAAATGGACAAGGGGCCCAAGCCCCGCCACGCCATAGAGGTGTTGTCCTCCCCCAGCACCAGCGTCATATCTGAGGGGGACCTTCAGCACGCTGAGGATCATTACAGAAAACCATCCGTTTTTCCCCCAGATAATGTGGATCGTTTGACTTTCACAAGATGAATCGGGGCAGGGACTTGATGATTTTGGGGCCCCAATTCCGAGGTCACCGATTATTTCCCGGGTAGAGATGGGCGAATTTCCCCCAAATTTGTTTCGTTCACTTTGCCGAATTTCCCGGCAAAAAATAACTTTGTTTCCAATTACTTCGGGACGAACACGTTAAAAAACAGCTATTTCCGGCTGCAAGAGCCGCAGGGTGCTGTAAACGTTGTGCCATGCAAAATACAGAGGGCTTTGGGTTTTGGGTTTCATACAAATTTTTGTTTTAGTATGACACCAAAAGACTGCCGCCGCCCTTTAAATCGCTTCACTATAAAATTCCCGGGCATTAAGAGGGGAAAACTACCAAAAAAATGAAGCGGGGGAAAGTTGCCTGATAAAGTCATGCCAAAAAGCGGGAAAAAAAAAAAGCTGAGAGCTCAGGTGGGAAAATTAGGAAGAGTGTGGAGGTACGGGGCAGCCACCGAGCAAGGTCAGCAGTGGCACAATGAAATCTGGGGGTGGCAAAACAGTATAGGGCCCTGAGTGGGACAATGCAGAGATAGGAGGTGACGGCAGAGGCAGAGGGCAGACAGTGGCCAAGACATTCTGGAGGTGGGGAAAAACAGGAGTAGCCACAGATGGGACAAAAGCACATGGGAGGCACGGCAGCCCACACAGCAGCAGAGGGCAGACAGTGGGACAATGACACAGGTGGAGGTCACAGCACAAACCCACAAACATGAGTCAGGCAGTGCACAATGACATTCTGGAGGGGCAAAAAAAGGAGTAGGCCACAGAGTGGGCAATGACACATGTGGAGGTCACGGCAGCAGCACACCAGCAGCAGCATAGTCAGCGGGGCACAATTACATTCGGGAGGTGGCAAAAACAGGAGTGGGCTACAGAGTGGCACAATGACACAGGTGGAGGTCAGGCACAGCCACGCAGCACATGGGGCCCCAGACAGGGAAAATGACTTTTGGAGGTGGCAAAAACAGGAGTGGGCCACAATGGACAATGCCACGTGTGGGGGCCCGGGCAGCAGCACCCCAGCAAAAAGCATGAGGTCAGGCATGGCACAATTACTTTCTAAGTGGAAAAACAGGAGTGGGCTACAAGTGGACAATGACACAGTGTGGAGGTCACGGCAGCAGCCACACAGCCAGGGCAGGCAGGGGCACAATAAATTTCGGGAGGTGGAAAAAAAACAGGATAGGCCACAGATGGGGACAATGACACAGTGTGGAGGTCACGGCAGCAGCACACCAGCACAGAGGCGGGCAGGGCCAGTGACATTCTGGAGGGGGAAAAAAACAGGAGTGGGCCACAAAGGGGAACAATAAAACCAGTGTTGGGGTCAGGCAGCAGCCACAGCACACAAAAGGGTCAGGCAGGCACAATCACATTCTGGAGGTGGCAAAAACAGGGTAGGCCCACAGATGGGAAAAAATGAACAGGGGAGGTCACGGCAGCAGCCACAGCAGCAGCATGAGGTAGACAGGGGCACAATGACATTCTGGAGGGGCAAAAACGGGAGTAGGCCACAGAGTGGGAAATGACACAGTGTGGGGGTCACGGCAGCAGCAGCATAGGTCAGACAGGCCAATCTTTCTGGGGGGGCCCAAAACAGTAGTAGGCCACAGAGGGGCACAATGACAGGAGGGGGAGGGACGGGGCAGGAGCAACAGCATGAGGTCGGAGGGGCAAAAGAAGTGTTGATGTCACGGCACCACCACAGCAGCAGCAGCAGAGGTCAAAAGTGGCACAATTACAGAGTGTGGAGGTGGGGGGCAATACCAGTCCCTGTAAAAAAAATGGTTGGTGTCAATGGGAAACTGTCACAGATGTGGGCATCAGGGGGGTGGCGGATCAAATAGCCCGAGGCAGGGATTTTTTAACCCAGACTCATTTCTCACGTTTGGGTGAGGGGTCATGGCTGATGTAGTCTGACGCCCAGGGATTGGTGTGTGGAAACCTGGGGCCCATCCACGCCTGAAAATTCATCTTACAAAGGCATCGTTCCAATTTCCCTGGACAACGGTTTCTTTGGGGGAAGATGGCCCCCCCGCCGCCAACACCCGCCGATGCCACACTACTGGCCGGGCAGGACAGCTTCTCCACTGCAAACTCGGCAAGTTGCGGCCACACATCCAGTTTGGCTGCCCAGTAGTCCAGCGGATCTTCTAACTGGGGTGGCAGAGTGCTTTCCAAGTAGGCAACCACCTGTTGGTTCAGTGTCTGCTTCGTGGTCCTGCTGCTACTGCTGGCGACTGCCCTCCTCACTAGGCGGGTGAAGGAAGCTGCTCATCAGTGACTCCAGACTTAGGTTGCTGCTGATGGAGCTGGTACTGCTCCGACCCCCCCACCTTCCCACGGCAGCCGCGCAGTAGTACGTGAGCACTGAAGAACCCCCCCGGTCAGACCTGTCAGAGGAGGGACGATGCCGCGAATGGGCAGCGGCCAACTGACTACGGAGGATTTCCCTATAGTATTTGAGTTTGTCCTCCCTCTCAATAGCTGGGAAAAAGGCTCCCATTTTGGAATTGTGAGCGAGGGTCCAATAGGGTGGAGAGCCAGAAGTTATCCCTCTGCCGCATGCTGACTATTCGGCTGTCACTAGCCAGGCAAATCAGCATGCTGCGGGCCATCTGCACAAGTGACTCCGAGGGGCTCCCTGTCTCCATCTCCACTGTATACTGCCACGGTGCTTGTGGGTCATCTGCCTCGTCTTCCTCATTTCCATCTACCTCCTCCAGCTGTTCCTGCTCCTCCTCTCTTGTCACCTGGGTAGAAAATCCACTCATTTCACCAGACAATGCTTCTGCTCCAATGTCCTCCTCCTCCTTCTCCTCCTCCATTTCAGTCCCCACCGGACACATGTGGCCACGAGATGTAGTCGCCACATCTCTAGTCCCCTGCCCAGACAGATTTTTCAGCATCTGTTCCAGGACATGAAGCAGTGGAATGACGTTATTCATCCAGTAGTCCTGGCGACTGACAAATAACGTGGCCTCCTCGAATGGCCTCAACAAACGGCAGGTGTCACGCATGAGCTGCCACTGGCTGACATCAAAGTTACACAGGGGAGTACTCCTGTCCGCCTGGATCATCAAAAAATCGTTAATGGCCTTTCTCTGTTCATACAGTCGGTCCAACATGTGCAGGCTGGAACTCCAACAGGTGGAAACATCGCATATCAGAGTGTGTTGGGGGAGGCCTTTCTGCCGCTGCTACTCAAGGAGGGTGTTCCTGGCTTTGTAGGAATGGATGAAGTGCATGCACAGTTTCCTGGCCATCTTCAGAATCTTCTGAAGATCGGTGGAAGACTTCAGGAACCTTATCACAACCAGATTGAACACATGCGCCATGCAGGGCGCATGGACCATCCCTCCTCGGTGCAGCGCAGACACCATGTTCCTCCCATTGTCCGTCAACATGGTTCCGATTTGCAGTTGGCGCGGAGAAAGCCACACATCGATTTCTTGCTGCATAACGCAGAGCAGTTCCTCAACTGTGTGACTTCGTTCGCCGAGGCAAGCCAGGTGTAGAACTGCGTGACACCGCTGTGCCCTACACATGTGGTATGATGGAGCAGTACTTGTGGAGGCTGAGATGGTGATGGAGGAGGAGGAGGCGGACATTGACGAAGGAGCCACGGTTTGACAACGTGGAGGAAAAATCGGCGTCTCCTGTCCAAGTTGTCGGTGTGCCTGGGCCGGAAGCAGATTCACCCAGTGGGCCGTAAAGGACATGTACTGGCCCTGACCGTAGTTACAGATCCAGACGTCCGCGCTGCCGTGCACCTTGGAACAATCCGATAAGCTCAAGGACTGGCCCACCTTCTGCTCTACATATTTATGAAGTGCTGGTACTGCCTTTTTGGAAAAGAAATTACGGCTTGGAACTCTCCATCTCGGCTCGGCACAAGCCATTAGTTCTCTGAACGGTGCAAAGTCCACCATTTGGAAATGGAGGGACTGCATTACCAACAACATGGACAGGAGTACGGTCAGCTGCTGCACCTTAGGATGGTTGGACGCATACTGTTGTCTCTTTGCAATCGCCTCGCTGAACGACTGCTGGCGCCATGAGTACGAGGAGCAGAAGCATCTGGGACCGGGAGATGATGTCAAAGAGAAACAGCTCCCTTCTGCAGAGGTGGTGGAGCCTTGACTGCTAGCAATGGCATGCGTGCCACTGGGCGCTGCTGCTGCTGCTGTTGCTGCGGCGGCAGGATGGACCACCACATCTGAGCCACACGTTTCTTCCAGGCCACCGGATGGTGACTCTGCATGTGTTGACGCAGGGCCGTGGTGCCCAACGTTAAGCTCCCTGACCACACGCTTCACTTTCTGCTTACAGATTCTACATATACCCATATTCGGCTCCTCCGATGTCTTAGCAAAGAACTGCCACACCGCCGAGTATCGGATTTTACCGCCAACGCTCTGCACTGAGTGACTAGTGCCGCTGCTGCCTCGCTGAGCACCTGTGCCGCTATTTTCTTGGACCTGCGAAGCGAGTTTTTTACCCCGTGGCCGCTTGGCTCCCGACCTCACAATGCTGCTATCCTGCTGACTAACGGACACAGGACCCACTTGCTGGCTGTGCCGCTGCCTGACGCGCAAGCTGACACCCTCTTCTCCTGACGATGATGAAGCTCTTGCCTCACCCGGCTCCCAAGTGTGGTCGGCTACATCATCATCTTTTTTGTGTTTCATCGTCACTGCTGTCCTCATCACCGGTCTTGGTATGCAGAGGCTGACCCCTCACAACATGACCTCCCATGCCACTCTCAACATCTATACTTTGCCGCCTACTGCAAGAAGCAGGGGATATTGGCCCCATTTCTTCGCTGCCAAGTAGCTGCTGACTGCCCTCCTCAAAGTGTTCATCCTCGCTATATAGTGGCGCTGAGCCCAGACCACATAGTAGATCTCTGGCTGAGGGAACCGGATGGGACAGAGGCGGGTTGAGGACAGGTGAGGGCCGCTGACCCACTCCCGGGCCATGCCAACTAAGGGTTGTGTCTGACGTTCCCACCGACTCTTGGCTGGGGTTGTCAGATGTCATCTGGGAGGAAGTGGATGACCTAGTCAACCAATCAAGCACCATTGGGTTGCTGAACAACACACGGCCGCTAGATGACAGCGGCAGTTGTGGCCTCACCGAGTGACCCCTGCTGCGACGTCCCCTTGCTGTGCTGCGACCTGAGCCTGGAATGTTTGTGCCTCTGCCACTCGCAGGTGAAGAGCCTGCCACCTCTCTGTCTGACATACTGTTTGTTCTAAAATGTACAGACACTGTTTGATGAAGATATCTGTATATGATAAATACACACCCTGTATTTGACGCCAAATGAACCCAGTAACAAGCTTGGGTAACCCTTGGATATAAATTCCGCTCCACAAATGGGCAGGAAAAATTGACTTGTATGTGCCGTTTAAAAACTCTGTGTATTTTACTGAATATAAAAGCACAAACAGGCTTAATTAACCTTCGAATATGAATTATGCTACAGAATTTCTTCTGTGGCGGTGAAAAACAAAGTTTCTTTTACTGAGCACAACTGCAGAACAACGCTTAATTAACCCCTGGATGTAAATTGCGCCAAAGAATCGAGCCACCACAAACTACTTGCTTTGTAGCGTGTTACAATGCGGTGTTTTTTACGCCACACAACAAGAGATAAAATTGTAATTAACCTTTGCTTGTGAATTAGGCGACAGGAAAAATGTAATTTTTGGCGGTGAAAAAGACGGTTTATTTTTGTCACCACAGCAGGAAAACAACGCTTAATTAGCCCCTGGATGTAAATTGCGCAAAATAATTGAGCAGCCACAAACTACTAGCTTTGTAGCGTGTTACAATTACGTGTTTTCTACGCCACACAACAAGAGATAAAATTGTAATTAACCTTTGCTTGTGAATTAGGCTACAGGAAAAATGTATATATTTTGCCGGTGAAAGACGGTTTATGTTAGTCACCACAGCTGAAAAACAATGCTTAATTAACCCCTGGATGTAAATTGCGCCAAAGAATTGAGCAGCCAAAAATGAAGTGGTATTTGTATTTTAAAAACGCTGTTTCTTTAAATGAAAACAACAGGAACTGGCTTAGATCCCCTTTGGATATTCAATGTGCTGTGAGCAGATAGGATTTAAATGTATATGCAGCTGCAGTGGACGCACACTGGATTTCAGATCCAATACCCCAAAAAAATCCGAAATAGAACGTTTAGAGAAGCAGTCTCTGAGACAAGCTGAGACACCCCACAAAAATCGCTGTATAAAAATCAGTCCTTCAGTAATAATTAGCCGTGGCAGCACCTTCCCTGATCATTACAGTGGGAGCGGTATGAGCTCCCAGCGTCGCGCCCGGACTTATATAGTGCGGTGACGTCACAGAATCCCGCCGGTCTCTGATTGGCTTCATCTCTGCACATGTCATGTAGGCTATGCCCTTCTTCCTCCTAGAGTGCTTTGCCCCATGTAGAGCCATGTGCTCGCAGCCATTTTACATTTTTTACAAAAGCACACTTTGTTAACCCGAAGTCCCCCAAACTTCGACTTCGTTCAGAACCGAAGTTTTCCTGAAATTCTAAACGAATTCCACTTCGTTAGAATCAATTCGCCCATCTCTAGTTGCCGGTCTACTTCACATTCCTCTTCAAACAGAAATGGTCCTCTTGAAAACTTTTTTTTAAAATGATCATTTCTTACTGCAATTTTTATTCTCTTTTCCCAACAGTTCATTTTGCTGGTTTTGCTGTGAGGAGACTGTAAAAGACAGCAAGGTTTCATGACAACCCCGTATTCCATTTACTCACTTTATCTTAAGAAGTTTTCGCATTGACAATGGTTTTGAGGTCATGTTGCTGTGAGATACAGCTATAATTATGGTCCTTTGGAACAGAAATGTGGCTTCTAAGTGGCATTTCTCCATCACAATTTTTAATAGTGGCTGAGAAGTCATATTTATAATTTTTTGGGGTCCTGTTGCTGTGAGATACAGCAATAATCCTGGTCCTTTGTAACAGAACTCTTGTTTTTAAGTGGCATTTCTCCCTCACAAATTTTAATAGTGGCTGAGAAGTCATATTTATAATTTTTTGGGGTCATGTTGCTGTGAGATACATCAATAATCATGGTCCTTTGGAACAGAAATGTGGCTTCTAAGTGGCATTTCTCCCTCACAATTTTTAACAGTGGCTGAGAAGTAATTTTTATAATTTTTTGGGTCATGCTGCTTTGAAATGCAGCAATACTACAAGTCCTATTCTAAAAAAAAATGTCTCTAACAGACATTTGTTCTTCACAATTGTCAAAAGTGGCTCAAGGGTCATGTTCTGAATTTTTGGGGCATTTTGCTGTGACATGCAGCTATACTACAGATCCTATTATAAAAAAATGTTGTTTCTAACAACAGACATTTGTTCTTCACAATTGTCCAAAGTGGCTCAAGGGTCATGTTTTGAATTTTTGGAGCCATTTTGCTGTGACATGCAGCTATACTACAGGTCCTATTATAAAAAAAATGTTGTTTCTAACAGAAATTTGTTCTTCACAATTGTCCAAAGTGGCTCAAGGGTCATGCTTTGAATTTTTGGGGGCATTTTGCTGTGACATGCAGCTATACTACAGGTCCTAT
Source organism: Phyllomedusa bahiana (assembly GCA_025379985.1). Taxonomy (NCBI): domain Eukaryota; kingdom Metazoa; phylum Chordata; class Amphibia; order Anura; family Hylidae; genus Phyllomedusa; species Phyllomedusa bahiana. Next base: position 30,976 of record JAODAL010025218.1, read on the forward strand.
TATAAAAAAAAAATGTTGTTTCTAACAGACATTTGTTCTTCACAATTGTCAAGAGTGGCTCAAGGGTGATGGTGCTGTCAGAAACAGGAATAGGTAGGACACTGTTAATGGACACATATTGCAAAATGACTTGTTTTTGCAAGATCTTTAACATAGCTATCAATCCCTGTATTGAGACAACCCATTTAATACAATTAAAAAAAAGAGAAACAAAGACATGGTGGGATTCCATCCTATTTTAAAAATGTGTTTTCTAGAATTAAACTACTAAAAAACTTACATGTACAAAATAGCTGGTAAAAAAATTCCTCTGAATTGTACAAGGGAGGTACTGGAAGACTTGACCAGATGTAGGTTATTCAGAGGACATGGAGTATGGAGCACGGACAGAGAACAAAGTACAGAGACAATTTCCTCCAGCACGTTGAGTAAAATGAGAAAAAGAATGCCAAGAAAAAGGGCACCTGGGTGGAACAGGAGCGTTAACCACCAGTATTTCCAAGTGAAGCTCAATTGGTCCACACTCATACGGAGGGGCAAGCGCTACCCAGGACAGGTATAGTCAATGTCCAGTGAAACTAAAATGGTGGTTGAAAGACTCCTTTTTCTGGCACTTTTTAATCTGTGTGTCAGACAGGTTTAATGGTCATACTGCGGTACAGGACAGATATAGTTAATGTTCAGGTCAACTAAAATGGTGATTGAAAGACTCCTTTTTCCGGTACTTTTTAATCTGGGGTCATGCAGGTTTGGGGATATTCAATGTCCAGTTCAAGTAAAATGATGGTTCAAATCATACTGCCTTCTGGCACTTTTTAATTTGTGGGTCATGCAGGTTTAAGGGTCATGCTTTGGTGCAAGACAGGGATAGTGAATGGTCTGTGAGTTTTTTTCTGTGGCTTTTATTACCTAAATGTGTTGCCTAAGATGTGGCACGTATCCATTTGACTGTTGTGTATGTTTATTCCAGCTTCTCCAGCCCTGTTTGTGTGTAAGAATGAAGGTGCTGTTGCTCTCCCATAGACTTTAATGGTCATCGGTGATAATCTATCATCGACCATTGAATATCTTGTCGATGAGTGCTGACTATCGACCATCGACCGATGACGATAGTCAACGTAATCGCTCAACACTACTGACAACCCCAGCCAAGAGTCGGTGGGAACGTCAGACACAACCCTTAGTTGGCATGGCCCGGGAGCGAGTCAGCAGCCCTCACCTGTCATCAACCCGCCTCTGTTCCATCCGGTTTCCTCAGCCAGAGATCTACTATGTGGTCTGGGCTCAGCGCCACTATGTAGCGAGGATGAACAATTTAAGGAGGGCAGTCAGCAGCTACTTGGCAGCAAAGAAATGGGGCCAATATCACCTGCTTCTTGCAGTAGGCGGCAAATTATAGATGTTGAGAGTGGCATGGTAGGTCATGTTGTGAGGGGTCAGCCTCTGCATACCAAGACCGGTGATGAGGACAGCAGTGACGATGAAACACAAATAGATGATGATGTAGCCGACCGCACTTGGGAGCCGGGTGAGGCAAGGGCTTCATCATCGAGATGAGGGCGTCAGCTTGTGCGTCAGGCAACGGCGCAACCAGCAAGTGGGTTGTTTGGCTATGAGTCAGCAGGATAGCAGCAGTGTGAGGTCGGGAGCCAAGCGGCTACGGGGTAAAAAACCCGCTTCGCAGGTCCAAGAAAGTAGCGGCACAGGGGCTCAGCGAGGCAGCGGCGGCAGTAGTCACTCAGTGTGGAGCGTTTGCGGTAAAATCAGCTGCTCAGCAGTGTGGCAGTTCTTTTCTAAGACATCGGAGGAGCCGAATATGGGTATATGTAGAATATGAAGGCAGAAAGTGAAGCGTGGCCAGGGAGCTAACGTTGGCACCACGGCACTGCTTCAACACATGCAGCGTCACCATTCGGTGGCCTGGAAGAAACGTGGCTCAGATGTGGTGGTCCATCCTGCCGCCTCAGCAACAGCAGCAGCGCCCAGTGGCACGCATGCATTGCAGCCAGTCAAGGCTCCACCACCTCTGCAGAAGGGAGCTGTTTCTCTTTGACATCATCTCCCGGTCAAGATGCTCCTGCTCCTCGCTACTCATGGCGCCAGCAGTCGTTCAGCGAGGTGATTGCAAAGAGACAACAGTATCCGTCCAACCATCCTAAGGTGCAGCAGCTGACCGTATCCGGTCCAAGTTGTTGTTACTGCAGTCCCTCCTTTTCCAAATGGTGGACTCTGCACCGTAGAACAGAAGGTGGGCCAGTCCTTGAGCTTATCGGTTTGTTCCAAGGTGTACGGCAGCACGGACGTCTGGATCTGTAACTACGGTCAGGGCCAGTACATGTCCTTTACGGCCCACTGGGTGAATGCGCTTCCGGCCCAGGCACACTAACAACTTGGACAGGAGACGCCGCTTTATCCTCCATGTTGTCAAACTGCGGCTCCTGCGACAATGTCCACCTCCTCCTCCACCACCACCACCATCAAAGCCTACACCAGTACTGCTCCATCATACCACATGTGTAGGGCACAGCGGTGTAACACAGTTCTACACCTGGCTTGCCTCGGCGAACGAAGTCACACAGGGGAGGAACTGCTCCGCGTCATGCAGCAAGAAATCGATGTGTGGCTTTCTCCGCGCCAACTGCAAATCGGAACCATGGTGACGGACAATGGGAGGAACATGGTGTCCGCGCTGCACCGAGGAGGGATGGTCCATGCGCCCTGCATGGCGCACGTGTTTAATTTGTTTGTGAAAAGGTTCCTGAAGTCTTCCACCGATTTTCAGAAGATTCTGAAAATGGCCAGGAAACTGTGCATGCACTTTATCCATTCTTACAACGCCAGGAACACCCTCCTCAAATTGCAGCAGCAGAATGGCCTCCCCCAACACACTCTGATATGCGATGTTTCCACCTGTTGGAATTCCAGCCTGCACATGTTGGACCGACTGTATGAACAGAGAAAGGCCATTAACGATTTTTTGATAATCCAGGCGGACAGGAGTACTCCCCTGTGTAACTTTGTTTTCAGCCAGTGGCAGCCAAGGCGTGACACGTTATTTGTCAGTCGCCAGGACTATGGGATGAATAACGTCATTCCACTGCTTCATGTCCTGGAACAGATGCTGAAAATTCTGTCTGGGCAGGGGACTGGAGACGTGGCGACTACATCTCGCGGCCACATGAGTCCGGTGGGGACTGAAATGGAGGAGGAGGAGAAGGAGGACATTGGAGCAGAAGCATTTTCTGGTGAAATGAGTGGATTTTCTACCCAGGTGACGAAAGAGGAGGAGCAGGAGCAGCTGAAGGAGGTAGATGGAGATGAGGAAGACGAGGCAGATGACCCGCAAGCACCGTGGCAGTATACAGTGGAGATGGAGGCAGGGAGCCCCTCGGAGTCACTTGTGCAGATGGCCCGCAGCATGCTGATTTGCCTGGCTAGTGACAGCCGAATAGTCAGCATCTGGCAGAGGGATGACTTCTGGCTCTCCACCCTATTGGAGCCTTGCTACCAGTCCAAAATGGGAGCCTTTTTCCCAGCTATTGAGAGGGAGGACAAACTCAAATACAATAGGAAAATCCTCTGTAGTCAGTTGGCCGCTGACTATGTGCGGCATCGTCCCTCCTCTGACAGGTCTGACCGGGGGGTTCCTCAGTGCTAACGTACTACTGCCGCGGCTGGTGGGGGAGTAGGAGCAGTACCAGCTCCATCAGCAGCAACCTTAAGTCTGGAGTCACTGATGAGCAGCTTCCTTCACCCGCCTAGTGAGGAGAGTAGTCGACAGCAGCAGCAGGACCTGGAGCAGTCCCTGAACCAACAGGTGGTGGCCTACTTGGACAGCACTCTGCCACCCCAGTTAGAAGATCTGCTGGACTACTGGGCAGCCAAACTGGATGTGTGGCCGCAACTTGCCGAGTTTGCAGTGGAGAAGCTGTCCTGCCCGGCCAGTAGTGTGGCATCAGAGCGGGTGTTCAGTGCGGTGGGGGCCATTGTTACCCCAAGGAGAACCCGCTTGTCCACGGGAAATGTGGAACGACTGACCTTTGTCAAGATGAATCAGGTGTGGATCGGCCAGGATTTCCACACACCAATGCCTTAGGCGTCAGACTACATCAGCCATGACGCCTCACCCAAACTGTGAGAAATGAGTCTGGGTTCAAACTACCTGCCTCAGTGACTATTCTGATGCCGCCACCCGCCTGATGCCACACATCTGCTGACAGTTTCTCCATCTGCCACCAACCATCTTTACCAGGGACTGGTATTGCCACCCACCTCCACACTCTGTCATTGTGCCACTTTATGACCTCATGCTGCTGCTGCTGTGGCTGGTGCCGTGACATCAACACTGTCATTTTGCCACTCTCTGACCTCATGCTGTTGCTCCTGCCGCCGTCACCTCCACTCTCTGTCATTGTGCCACTCTGTGGCCTACTACTGTTTTGCCCCCTCCAGAATGTCATTGTGCCACTGTCTGACCTCATGCTGCTGCGGCCGTGACCTCCACACTGTGTCCTTGTGCCACTCTGTGGCCTACTCCTGTTTTTGCCACCTCCAGAATGTCATTGTGCCACTGTCTGACCTCATGCTGCTGTGGCTGCCGCCATCACCTCCGCACTCTGTCACTAATGTTGCCACCTGAGCTCTCAGCTTGTATTTTTCCAGCTGTCGCTGCCATGACTTTATCAAGCTACATTCCCGCTTCAGTTTTTTGGTCAGTTTTGCCCTCTTAAGTGCCCAGGGAATTTTATAGTGAAGCGATTCTAAGAGCGGCGGCAGTTATCTGCGTGTTATACCGAAACACAACATTGTATGAAGACCAAACCAAGCTCCCTCTGCATATTTAAGCATGGCACAACGTTCTACAGCACCCTGCAGGCTCTGTGCAGCCTGGAAATAGCTGTTTTTTAACGCGATTCATCCCGAATTAATTCGGACCGAATTTAATTTTGTCGGGAAATTCGGCGAAGTCACCGAATCGAATTTTTGAGAAATTCACGCATCTCTAGCTATGTGGCGTGTTAAAAAGACGTGTATTTTACTGACTAATACAGCAGAAAAAGGCTTAATTAACCCTTGGATATAAATTGAGCAAAAGAAATGAGCTGCAAATAATTAACAGCTATGTAGCGTGTTAAAATGACTTGTATTTTATATTCAATGTGCTCTAGAACTGACCAGATGGCATTAAAATATATATGCAGCTGAATTCGATGCACACTGGACTTCAATTCCAATACCCCACAAAATCAAAATTAGAACGTAAGAGAAACAGTCTCTGAGAAAAGCTGTGACACCCCCCCAAAAAAATCGCTTTATAAAAGTTCTTTCTTTTGTCTGAGATCTCAGCTACTGGAGCTGCAACAGCTACAACACGGCACAACGAGAGCAGAGTAAGTAGCGTGCATGGCGGCCAGACTAATATAGTGCGGTGACATCACAGAATCCCGCCGGTCTCTGATTGGCTTCATCTCTGCACATGTCATGTAGGCTATGCCCTTCTTCCTCCCAGACTTCTTTGCCCCATGTAACGCCATGTGCTTGCAGCCATTTTATCAATTAAAAACATGCTTCGTTCACGCGAATCACCCCAAACTTCGACTGCGTTCAGAAGTTTTCCTGAAATTCTAAAAGAATTCCACTTCATTAGAATCAATTCGCCCATCTCTAACGCAGAACATGCTGTAAACGGTTGCAATGGTCTGACGTGACACTTGGTTGCCTATCATCTCCCTTAAATGTGCCTGGAGTTGCGTGGCATTCATCATCAGGTTCTGCAGAGCATTGTTTGCAATATGATGTAGCCAAAGGACGTCCAGTTTGTTGGTTTTCTATGACTCTTTCAATCTCTCTGTATCTCTGTTGCAAACCTGCTGATGACAATTTGTGACACTCACAGTGGCCACTTTCGTCTGAGAGCATCCTGCTTGAAGCCTTGTAAGAGTGATATACTGTTCTTAGTCTGTCTGTCTTAGTCTCACGATATCAATGTGTGAACAGCATGAACTCCCTTAATGTTTTGGGTGATTCAGGGATCAAAATGAATTTTGTCAATAAACTATTTGATAGAGAACAGCAAGTTGCGCAAAAAGTAGTGAAACGCTCAAAGTTGGACAAGTGCATCTAAAGGGAAGAGATGGGCTCATTTAGCTCATTTAAAAAAAATAAGACATTTTATGTTCATCCTGAAACTTTTGTGAATAGTGTATACACAGTATCCCACAAAAGTGAGTACACCCCTTACAATTTTGTAAATATTGTATTGTATCTTTTCATGGGACAATGCCGGGTATATGACACTTAGATACAATGTAGTTAGTGTACAGCTTGTATACCAGTGTATATTTGGTGTGCCCACAAGATAGCTCAACACAGAATCATCAATGACCATACCACTGGCAACATTAGTGAGTACACTTAAGTGAAAATGGATAAATTGTGTCTAAAATGTCAATATTTTGTGTGGCCATCAATGTTTAGTGAAACTGCCTTAAAACTCTTGGCATGGACTTCACTAGAGGTTAATAGGTTACCACTGGAATCCCCTTCCACTCCTGAATGATGACATTATATTGCTGGTGGATGTTTTAAATCTTGAGCTACTCCACTGCCAGTTTGAGGATGCCACACAGATGCTCAATAAGGTTTTGGTCTGAAGACATGCTTGGCAAATTAAGCACGTTTATCCTCATTTTCTTTGGCAAGGCAGTGGTCATCTTGAAGCTTTGTTTGGGATCATTATTATGTTGAAATACTGTCTTGTGGCCCAGTTTCCAAAGGGGGAGGGGTTCCTGTTTCTGTATGTTACAGCACATGTGGGCATACATGGTTCCCTCAGTGAACAGTAGCTCCCCACAGCCAGCTGGAGGTGTGTATGAGTTTGTTATCATATTGGAATTCTGCCCTGTGGCATAGAAGGGAGGGGATCACAATACGTGTTGGCATTCATGGTTCCCTCAATGAACTGTAGCTCCCCACAGCTGGCAGTGCTCAAATAGCCACATACCATGTCACACCCAGCACCATGCAGGACACACTTGTCTTTGTACTCCTCACCTGGTTGCCACCACACACGCTGGATACCATCTGAACCAAATAAGTTTCTCTTGGTCTCATCAGACCATAGGACATGGTTCCAGTAATCCATGTCCTTAGTCTGCTTGTCTTCAGCAAACTTTACGGGCTTTCTTGTGCTCCCTTTTGGATGACAGTCTTGCAGACCAATTTAATGCAGTGTGCGGCGTATGGTCTGAGCACTGCACTAAAAGGCTAACCCACCACCCGTCTAACTTCTGCAGAAATGATAGCAGCACTCATCTTAAAAAGACAATCTCTGGATATGACACTGAGCATGTGCACTCAACTTCTTTGGCCGGCCATGGTATGGTCTGAGTGGAACATGTTTGGTCTTTGCCACTGTGCTGCAGCTCAATTTAAGTGCTGGCAATCTTCTTATAACCTGGGCCTTTTTTATGTAGAGAAACAATGTTGTAGATCCTTTTTTTTCCAGAGAGTTTTTTGGCATGACGTGCCATGTTGGACATCCAATGACCAGTATGAGAGAGTGTGAGAGCAATAACACCATATTTAACACACGTGCTCCCTATTCACACCTGAGACCTTGTAACATTTAACAAGTTACATGGCACTATGGAGGAAAAATGGCAATTTGGGCACAATTTGTCCCAGCAGTTTAGAGATTGATGACTGTGTGTTGAGTTATTTTGAGTGCACACCAAATTTGCACTGACTATTTTACATTGTATCAAAGTGTCATATCCTCAGTCTTGTCCTATGAAAAGTTATAATACAATATTTACTAAAATGTGAGGGGTGAAGCTACTTGTATGAGATCAAATACTCATTTCCCCAACTGTGTCTACATATTGTTGTGCAAATTCCACATCAACAATGTATGTATAATGTACTAGCAGGCAACTAATGGTGTAAACACACATGGTTTATTTCACCAACAAAAGTACTCAGGAGATACATCTTACACAGCAGAAAACAACAGAAACATCAGCTTACTTCAGCTTTTAACAGTCTTATATAAATCCATCACCAGTGCTTGGTGAACTCACCTGTTAGGAGGTCTCAGAAGTGGGTCATATCCAGTTTCAGAGCACATTAAAGCTTCTAGCACAAAACTCTCCACACTGAAGACTGCCACAACTTCAGCCTTGGAACCACACCTCTCTTTCTCTGTTCCAAGTCTTTTAGAGGACTAGTAAAGCCTGGACCTGGAATGTGGGAATGACCATCCCATCCATCTCCTTGGCCATACCAGTAAAAACTCAGACCCAGATCAGCCGCTTAAAGCATCTGCTGTATTCACTAACACACAGGTGTCAGTAACCTGGTGTTACTGACACAGAAGACATTGTTGCCTTTTATCGTCACTGCTGCAAGGGACACCAGTGACCCATTCTGTTCAGTCACAATGGCACTTTGTGCCCTCCTAAATTCCCCCCCCCCCCTCCCCGCCCACAGCACGGGGAATAGGCACCTTCTGCCAGCATACAGTGAGGTCATAGTCATTTCCTTGTAGCTTCCCTTGCTGATGCTCTACCATAAATCGGAAGTCCTGCAGGACTAGAGACCAGCGGGAATTATTACTCATCCATCTTAGACGTGCATGATCTAAAATGAGTCTGAATCATCTCACTAACAGATATTATGTAAACAAGTCCGGTGCCCACTTTATCGCTAAACCTTCTTTTTCTACAAATGGAATAATTCCTTTCCATGGAGGGCAGCGTGAGGGTTAAGTATATCACAGGGTGTTCTTCCCCATTTATTACCTGGGATATAGCGGCACCCAATACTCAGCTCTGATGCGTTGGTCTGCGTAACAAACTCCTTGGTTACATCAGGGGCTACAAAAACTGGCTGTCCACACAGGACCTGTTTGAGTTCCTGAAAAGCTCTCTCCGCTTCTGGGGACCACTTAATTGTGGTAGACTTTGTGCCCTTAGTAAGGTCGGTAAAAGGGGTTTTGCCACGATGTAATGTTGACGTGGGATAGTCCAAAATGGGTATTTAATCACTTTTCTAAATATATGTGATTACAAAAAGTGAAGACTCTGAGAGCTACAGCATTTCTCAATCCCCATTAGTTACCTGAAAGCTTGCATTAGACATGACCAGAGGAGCTGACAGGCCGAGCTTGCGTGAAACACTTCTTATCTGATGACAGGGAAAATGAATGAGCTTCAAGGGGCTGTGGAGAAAGTGCAGTGTATGAGCCTGTGTCTTGCTGTATAGAGAATCAACTGTTGTAAAGTTATTATTTGAGTTAAGTTTTGAGACGCTCCCTTATTCCTCACTCTCTGCTCACCCCCTCCCTCTCTCCCCTGCAGCCTTCATGACTCAGCATGATTTGTTTATATTCTACTCCCGTGCTGATAAGGAGGTAAGTAACTCACATCCTGGCAAAACCCCTTTAAGATTACTGCCATCTCTTCAAACTTGGGGATAAACCTCTGATAATATTTCACTATACCCAGAAATACCTTGACCTGTTTTTGGTAAGTGGTCAGGGCCACTCCAGAATCGCCCCTATTTTGTTCATTTGGGGCTTTGATTTGCCTTTCTCTACTACATATCCCATGTACCGAGCTTCCTTCACCTCCATTGTGCACTTACTTGGGTTTATCATAAAGCTGACTTTTCTTAAGGTCTCCAAAACATTTTATACTTTAGGGAAGTGGATTTCCACTTGCACTGTAGATGACTATGTCATCCCAGTAAGAGGCAGCTACTTCTTATGGAAACGTAAGATCTGGTCCATGATTTTCTGGAATGTGGCAGGACATATTGAAACAACCCCACGGGTGTGGAGAAAGCTGTCTTTTCTCTAGCTTCTTTTGACAAAGGGATCTGCCAGTATCTTTTGGTGTGGTCTAAGGTAGTGATGTAGTGAGCAGGCCCGAGTCTTTCAATAAGCTTGTCCACCTTAGGCTAGATAATTCGTTCAGCTTGCAATAGTTGTTACAGAAATGACACTTACTATTGGGTTTAGGCACTAGCATTATGGGGCTTGAGCATCCACTTTGGACTTTCGATTACCTCTAGTTCCATCATCCTGTGGATCTCCTGTGCAATGACATCCCTGGGGGCTTCAGGAATTCTATAGGGTTTTACATATATCCTCACCTGTGGCTTTATAAGGATCTCATGTTCAATAACATTGGTGAACCTCGGGATCTCCATAAACAGATCTCTATTCTGTTGTTGCTGTTTTTGGGATGGAGACAGGGTTTCACCAACTCAAGTCCTTACTCTGATTGGGTCACTAGGCAAGGGACCTCTAGGGAATTTCTCTCCTTCCAGGGCTTGATCAAATTAATATGATATATCTGAAAAGTCTTCCTCTTACCCAGTTGGTGGACCTTGTAGTTTACTTCTCCCACTCTTTCAACTATCTTGTATGGCCCCTGCCACTTGGTGAGAAATTTGCTCTCAACTGTTGGCATTAAGTCCAGTACTCTGTCCCCTGGACTACACTGTCTAAGTTGAGTGCTCCTATTGTACACCCTGGCCTGGGTTTCCTGTGCTCAGAGAAGATTTTCCCTAATAATGGACATTACCCGGGTGACTCTCTCTTGCTTTTGTGCTACCTGCTCGATCACACTCTTATAAGGGGTGATCTCGTTCACACAGGTTTCTTTTGCCAATCTGACGGTCCTCTTGAGTGTTGGCCATATAATTATTTGAACAAGGAGAACCCTGTGGAGGCTTGTGGCACTTCTCTAATGGAGAACAGAAAGTATGGCAACAGGCAATCCAAATCTCACCCATTCATTTCAACCACCTTCTTGAGCATGGCCTTAAGGGGCTTATTGAATCTTTCCACCAGCCTGAATCTTTACCATCTGTGGGTGGTATACTGCATAGCGTTCAGCACTTTACATCAGTCCCTCATCACCTTGAACATAAAGGGGTCCCTTGATCTGCATCGCCTGGGGAATCCTTGTTTGGGAGAAGATATGGAATAATTCCCTGGCAAAATTTTTAGAGGACGTATTACTCAAAGGTACTGCCTAAGTGTACCTGGTCGCGTAGTCTATTACCACTAATATATACTGTTGTCCCTGGGCAGACTTCACCAAAGGTCCCACTAAATCCACAGCCACTCTCTCAAAGGGCACCTCGATAATGTGCAGCGGTACTAGAGGGCTGCGGAAGTGGGCCACCTAGTAGGTGACTTGACAATAATCCAAAACATCCCGATTATAACCTGGGCGATAAAACCTCAGCAGGATCCTCTTCAGGGTTTTTTATGTCACCTGGTTTCCCCCTAAAACATGAGAGCGGGCCATGTCTAAGATCATGCACCAATAGTTCCTAGATACCAAAAGCTGTTCCACCAACTCATCTCTCACCCGATATAGTAGATCACCATGCATGGCAAAGTGTGGGCACCGTTCATCAGCTCAGAGGAACTCCTGGGGAACCTCATTAAGGACAGCCACCCCCTGTAAGGTCCCCTTTAAAGTAAGGCCCTGGAGTTGGGGCATCCCAAGTTCCTCTGGAACACCTCCAAGTCGAGGACATTTTCCTTTGAGGTTGACTCTTCCCCAGTCAGGGGAAATTCCAGGGTTATCTCAAGGCCAGTACACTCTGGGCTGTCCTCGTATTTGGGATAAGTTGGCATTACCACTTTAACCCACAGGTCCCAGAATATAGTTAAATCAGAACAAATTATTACATCATGCATCAAATCCTTAAAAATCCTCACAAAGTGCATCCCAGTTCCCATGTCTATTTCAAGGACAACTTGGGCCATTTTGTAAACTCTGGTATCCCTGTGGCCAGATGTAACCCCAAGATATTTTTCAGGGAACACCACATGAGGCAGAGCAGCTGACAGGAGAGTAACCAAACTCCTCAAATCCAACAGTCCAGTCCCAACAGTCATATTGATCTTTAAGTGCAGATCTGGGTTCCCTCTCCTGGGACAGGGAGGGCACTTCATGCAGCATAGGCAAACATGGAGTAATGGCGACCCATGGAACACTCCTTTAGCTCCATGGTTAAAGGGGCACTGGGCCATTAAATGGCCTGGAGCATGACACCGCCAGCAGACAAGCTCCCATGATGGACCCCTTGATGTCAGCTCTGGTGTTACTCATGTTCTGAGGTGGTCCTCCCAGTGATGTTAGGGCCTGAATTAGGACCCTCTAAATTCCTCGGTGTTTCCCAGTACAGTGATTTTATGTTCTCTGTCCTACCTAGGGAGTTTTCCATGGTGTGGAACTTTTCTACCAACCTCAACAGCTCATCAACCAACTGTGGGTCTTCCTGAGCAACCCAGCACTGCACGGGTCTAGGAAGAATGTGTATAAATTGGTCCATGACTATGCGCTCAACCCTTTGAGCCAGGGAGCAGCTGTAGCCACTTCTGGACCAGGTGAAGCAGATCAAATAACTGTGATCTCAGTGGCATATCCGTGTTATAGCCCCAAAGATGTACCCTCTGAGCTCAGACTGCCAACATTACCCCAAGCCGGGCTAGGATCTCGGCTTTAAGTTTCACATACTCTTTGGCATCCTGCTGAATTAAGTCATATTGTGCCTTTTGGGGCTCTCCAGTCAAATTTGAGGCCTAAACCTCAGCCCATTACCCCTGAGGCAGCTTTTCATGGTCTGCGATCTGATCACATACAACCAGGGAGGCCTCCACATCATCCTTAGGAGTCATCTTTTGCAGTGCCTCCCTCAACATTCACCCAGCACGATGTCCATCATCTGGAAATAGTGAAACTGGAGCACTTTTTCCTCTAACACCTTCTGTCAGAACTTCCATCTGTTGAATAAGCAGGCGGTTTGTTTCCTGCTGAGCCGGTTGTTGCTGGGCTGTGGCTTGCTGCTTAAATAACTTCATATTCTGTGCTGTGAATTGGATCTGTTCTGCAGCCTTAACACGGGACATATATGGGGGATCTATGACCACAGTCCTCCACCACTTGTAAGAAGTAGTTTAAACAGTAGTCTCAGCTTAGTCAGACTGGCACGCAACTGATATGGTATAAACACACGTGGTTTATTTCACCAACAAAAATTCTCAGGAGGTACGTCTTACACAACAGATAGCAACAGAAACATCAACTTACTTCAGCTTAAAGTTAAACAGTCTTATATAAGTCTTTCACCAGTGCTTAGCAATTTCACCCGTTAGGTGAAAACTTTCTGCACTGCAGACTGACACAACTTCAGTCTTGGAACCACACCTCTCTTTCTCTGGTTCCATGCTTTTTCAGGCCTGGTAAAGCCTGGACCTGGAATTTGGGAATGACCATCCAGTAAAAAGCCAGACCTAGACCAGCTGCTTAAGGCAGCTGCTATATACACTAACACACAGAAATCAGTAACCTAGTGTGATTGACACAGAGAACATTGTTGACTTTTTACTTCACCAATGCCAGGGACATCAGTGACACATACTGCATACCATCCATCCACAATGCCACCTTGTGCTCTCCTACAATATATAAAGATATATATATATATATATATATAATATTATATATATAATATATATATATAATATATATATATATATATATATATATATATATATATATATATATATATAAATATAAATATACAATAAATATAAATTAAGACTATTCATGTCTTTGTCAGTGGGCAAACTTACAAAATCAGCAAGGGATTAAATATCACTATATATATATATGTATCTCCCCACTTCGACAAGGTTTTGAGGTGGTGAAGGTACATAGACGATATCTTCCTCATCTGGATTGGGAATGTTTCTGAATTATTAGAGTTTCACAGTTTTTTGAATGGCATTATGAGTGGTATTCAATTTACATTATCTTACTCAGGTGAACGTTTATCTTTCTTAGATACTCAAGTATACATTTTTGATTAAACTGTGTAAAGATTTACATATTAAGGAAACTGACAAGAACACATTATTACATTTCAGTAGTAGCCATCCATTAAATATGCGTAGGTCTTTATCGTACAGTCAGCTGTTGAGAGCTAGACGCATTGTGGATTCAGACGATTGTTGGAAAAATGTGGTTAGGAATTTATTGGATAAATTTCATGTACGTGGATATCCGCATAAAATTCTTTCAAAACATGTTCAGAAGGTTACACATATGACTTGTAATGAAGCTCGTCAACATATTAGGAAAAATGTTTCTTCTTCTAGAGTGTCATTCGTTTCTACGTTCAGCGATCTTAGTCCCAGTATAGCAAGTATTGTTAAAAGACATTGGCATATATTAAGTCAGAGTTTTCATCAGGTTAGGGATTTTCAGTCCAAACCTTTAATGTCTTATAGGAGGGCGCCTCACTTGAAAGATAGGTTAGTCAGAAATTTAATTCCATCTTTTAAAGCTAGACAGATATATTTTGGTAAATTACAATTAGGGTCCTTCCCTTGTCTCGGTTGTGTCAACTGCCGAATCATGGTGAAAGGTAGAAATTTTGTCCATCCAGTATCGGGAGAGGTTTTGGAGATTAAGTACCATTTGTCTTGTTCATCTGATTGGGTCATATACATCTTATGGTGCCCATGTAAGTTGATATATGTGGGAGAAACTACATGCCATTTAAAAACAAGGTTGAATAACCACAGGTACTCTATTCACAAAAATAGACTGGATTTGCCAGTTTCAAAGCATTTTCACGATGCAGGTCACAGTGAATGGGATCTAAGATGTATGGCGGTAGATCATGTACCCATGCCAAAGCGTGGTGGGGATTGGAATATTCTTCTTAAAGCGGTTTTGCCAGGACGTGCCTTATCTGCTAAGAAGCAATTGTAAACAAGCCATGCTGATCTGAGAGATAGAGAGACACAGCCAGAGCACAGAGCCTGCATAAGGGATCGTGTGAAATGTTCACTCAAATAATCAAACTACAACTAGTGGATTCTGTATACAAAAGACAACACCTTTTCTCCACAGCAGCTTGAAAGCTTCTTCATGCTCTCTGTCATCAGATAAAGCAGGGATCTACTCAGATAATCACAATACAACTAGTAGATTCTGTATACAAAAGACAACATATTTCTACCCGGTGCCTTGAAAACTTCTTCAGCTCCCTTTCATCAGATAAGAAGTGTTCTCTGGGCAAGCCCGGCCAGCAGCTCTTGTCAGGTCGTATCTAATAGAAGCTTTTAAGTAACTAAGGGCAGGTAACGCAGCCTGTAGCTCTCTCAGACTGCAAGTTTTGTAATCACATATATTTAGAAAAGTGATTAAATAGCCATTTTGGAGGATCCCACGTCAACATTACATCGTGGCAAAACCCCTTTAAGAAAAGGGAGTTGAAATGGATTTATTATACTAAGGCATTGAAACCACAAGGGTTAAATATCGATTATAAGGTTTCTTCGAGTATGTTTAGATAAGATTCTCTTTCACACTATTCAGGTTGCTTTCTTGTTTTCAGTATCTAGAAGCATGATTCATACTAATATATTTCGTTTTTTGTGTTTTTTCTTTAGATTTTAACAACTATCTGAATGCCTAGGGACGGGACCTCTATCACCCACTAATTTATTTCAGCTGTTTTGTTATTTTTCATATTAATTTATTATTTTTTTTTTCCATTTTTGTTCCGTTTTTTTGTTTAGTAATAAAGAATTTCTTTATTTATATATTTTATTTTTTACTACTTTTAAGGGTGTGGAGAAACCAGAGTAGTTATTGTAGGACTCAGCAGTGCGATCAATTGGGTCACCAATTTGGTGCTCTTACTTTTCGCACGCATGTCTTGGTAATTTGTAGATCTTTGATAGTGAAGTTTAAAATAACAACTGTGAATAGGATTTTCCCTTTTTCATTATGGCTGTATTTGTTTCTTTGCCAATAGTATGCCGTCCGGTATGTGGTGCGCATGAGCAGTTTTTACGTTGCCAGTGACGTGTCGGGTTTGCCGAACGTGTTTCTGCACATGCGCAGTTAGCTCTTTAGGACGGCGAGTATAGTAAGGGCAGGTGGCTGTTAATCATTGTTCCGGCCATGCGCAGTTAGACAATAGAGACGCTAAAGTACATCCTCTAAAGGATTATTATACAGCTTGAAATTATGTTCAGGGGGGCGATACAGGTCTCCGCCTCCGCCTCCATATTTATATGGGCGATGAGAAAAAAGCAAACCTATTAAACACTTTTTGTTCCTGTTGAACAGAGGGATGAGGTAAACTCCAACTTAAAAGTTTCTTGTCTAACCCAGGAAGAAGTGCAGCTCCATCTTAAGAAGATTAAAATAGACAAATCCACCGGTCCAGATGGCATACACCCACGTGTCCTAAGGGAGTTAAGTGATGTCATAGATAGGCCCGTATTCTTAATATTTATGGACTGTCTAATAACGGGGTATGTTCCAAAGGATTGGCGCATAGCAAATGTGGTGCAAATATTCAAAAAGGGGTCAAAAAGTTATCCAGGAAACTATAGGCCGGTAAGTTTAACCTCTGTTGCAGGTAAACTGTTTGAAGGTTTTCTCAGAGATGCTATCCTGGAGTATATCACTGAAATTAAATGTATAATGCCGTTCCAGCATGGGTTTATGAAGGATCGGTCCTGTCAGACTTATCTCATCAGCTTCTACGAGGAAGTCAGTGCTAGACTGGATCGGGGTGAGGCACTGGATGTCATATATCTAGATTTTTCTAAAGCATTTGATAAGGTGTCACATAAAAGGTTGGTAAATAAAATGAGAATGCTTGGACTGGGGGAAAATGTGTGCAAGTGGGTAAGCAACTGGCTCACTGATAGAAAACAAATGGTAGTAATTAACGGTACATACTCAGACTGGATCGCTGTTACTTGTGGGGTACCACAGGGGTCAGTATTGGGCCCTATCCTCTTTAAAATTTTCATTAATGATCTTACACAGGGATTACACAGTAGAATATCGATGTTTGTAGATGATACTAAGCTCTGTAAAGTAATCAACACAACAGAGGATAATGTGTTATTACAAAGGAATCTGGATAAGTTGGAGACCTGGGCAGGGAAATGGCAGATGAGGTTTAATACAGATAAATGCAAGGTTATGCACTAAGGGAAAAAAATCCATTACATGACTACATGTTAAATGGAAAAAGGCTGGGTAAAAGTGACATGGAGAAGGACTTGGGAATCCTGGTGGACAGTAAACTTAGTTGAAGCAGCCAGTGTCAGACAGCAGCTGCCAAGGCAAATAGTATCATGGGGTGCATTAAAAGGGGCATAGATGCACATGATGAAAACATCATTCTCCCATTATACAAGTCACTGGTTAGACCACACATGGCATATTGTGTACAGTTTTGGGCACCAGTGCACAGGAAAGACATTGTAGAGCTTGAACAGGTACAAAGGCGGGCAACAAACATAATAAAAGGACTGGGTGGACTACAATACCCAGAAAGATTAGAAAGATTAGGGTTATTTAGTTTAGAGAAAAGATGGCTTCGGGGGGACATAATAAATATGTTTAAATATATCAAGGGTCAATATAGAGATCTCTCCCAAGATTTATTTATACCCAGGACTGTATCTAGAACAAGGGGACATCCTCTACGTCTTGAGGAACGAAAGTTTCTACATAAACATAGAAAGGGATTCTTTACTGTAAGAGCAGTGAGACTATGGAATTCTCTGCCAGAGGAACTTGTCATGGTGAATTCAATAACAAAGTTCAAAAAGGGTTTGGATGCATTTCTGGAGTGTAATAATATAACAAGTTATAGTGTCTAGGATTCTGGAGAGGGTTCATTGATCCAGGGATTTTTCCGATTGCCATATTGGAGTCGGGAAGGAATTTTTCCCTAAAATGAGGACAATTGGCTTCTACCTCATTGGGGTTTTTTGCCTTCCTCTGGATCAACACCTTAGCACAACAGGCTGAACTGGATGGACGTCTTGTCTTTTTTCGTCCTTACAAACTATGAAACTAAAATATATATTTATCAAGGCTCCACCACCTCTGCAGAAGGGAGCTGTTTCTCTTTGCCATCATCTTCCGGTCCAGATGCTCCTGCTCCTCGCTACTCATCGCGCCAGCAGTCGTTCAACGAGGCGATTGCAAAGAGAAAACAGTATGCGTCCAACCATCCTAAGGTGCAGAAGCTGACCGTGTTCCTGTCCAAGTTGTTGGTACTGCAGTCCCCCCCTTTCCAAATGCCTCCTCAAATTGCCTCAGCAAATGGCATGTGTCACGCATAAGCTGCCACTGGCTGACATCAAATTTACACAGGGGAGTACTCCTATCCGCCTGGATCATCAAAAAATCGTTAATGGCCTTTCTCTGTTCATATAGTCGGTCCAACATGTGCAGGCTGGAATTCCAACGGGTGGAAACATCGCATATCAGCGTGTGTTGGGGGAGGCCGCTCTGCCACTGCAACTCGAGGAGGGTGTTCCTGGCTTTGTAGGAATGGATGAAGTGCATGCACAGTTTCCTGGCCATTTTCAGAATCTTCTGAAGATCAGTGGAATACTTTAGGAACCTTTTCACAACCAGATTGAACACGTGCACCATGCAGGGCGCATGGACCATCCCTCCTTGGTGCAGCGCGGACACCATGGTTCCGATTTGCAATTGGCGCAGAGAAAGCCACACATCGATTTCTTGTGAAGACGCAAGCATTTCTCCCCTGTGTGACTTCGCCGCCAAGGAAGCCGGGTTAGAACTGCGTGACACCTCGGGCCCCTAAAATTTGTGGTATGGGGAGCAGCACTTTGAGGCTGAAATGGGGAGGAGGCGGCGGCATTGCAAGGAGCAGTATTTTTGACAATGTTAGGAGAAATGGGTTCCTTCCAAGTTTTTTGTTTGGCTGGGGAGGAAGCACATTTCCCCCGTGGGCCGTAAAGGGCATAAAGGGGCCCCGACGTATTACAGCTCCAATCCACGCTGCCATGCACCTTGGAACAAACGAAAGTTCAAGGAGGCCCCCCCTTCGTTTACATATTTTTGAAGGCTTTTTTTACTTTTCCTTTTTTGGGAAAAAAAATTTGGCTTGGAACCCCACCTCGGCTCAGCACCGGCCATTAATTCGGTGAAAGGGCAGAGTCCCACCATTTGGAAAGGGGGGGACTGATACCCAAAATTGGACGGAAAACGGTCAACTTTTGCACCTTAGGGGTTGGACGCATACGTTTTTCTTTCAATCGCCTCGTTGAACGACTGCTGGCGCGATGAGAGCAGGAGCGGACACTGGGCCGGAAAAATGTGGCAAAGAGAAAAGCTCCCCTTCTGCAGAGGTGGTGGAAACCTTTACTGGGTGCAATGGCATGCATGCCACTGGCAATGCGCGGCCGGGAGGTGGACCACCACATCAGCCCCCCTTTTTCCACCACCGGGTGTGACGCTGCAGTGTTACGAAGGGGCCCTATGCCAAAAGTTACTCCCTGGCCCCGCTTCACTTCTGCCCCAGATTTTACATATACCCCTACGGCTCCTCCGGTTTTTTTGCAAAGAACGCCACACCCCCCGAGAGCTAATTTACCGCCAAACCCCTTTCACTACTATACTACCGCCGCCAACCTGAGCCCCTGTGCCGCTACTTTCTTGGGCCTGCGAACGGATTTTCTACCCCTGGCCGCTTGCTCAAGCCTCACCTGCTGCACCCGCTGACTCATGGCCAACAACCCACTTTCTGGCGCGCTGTGCCTGACGCGCAAGGACACCCCCTTTTTCCTGACGTGAGAAGCCCCTTTCTTTACCCAGCTCCCCGTGCGGGCGCTACATCTCATCGATTATTGTTCATTTTTTTTGCTGTCCTCCTCAATGGGCTTGGTAGCAGAGGCTGACCCCTCCAACATGACCTCCCCTTTCACGCTCCACATCTATACTTTGCCGCCTACTGCAAGAAGCAGGGGATATTGGCCCCATTTCTTCGCTTCCAAGTAGCTGCTGACTGTCCTCCTCAAATTGTTCATCCTCGCTGTATAGTAGCGCTGAGCTCAGACCACCTAGTAGATCTCTGGCTGAGGGAACCGGATGGGACAGAGGCGGGTTGAGGACAGGTGAGGTCCGCTGACCTGCTCCCGGGCCATGCCAACTAAGGGTTGTGTATGACATTCCCACCGACTCTTGGCTGGGGTTGTCAGATGTCATCTGGGAGGAAGTGGATGACTTAGTCAACCAATCAAGAACTCTTGGGTTGCTGGTCAACACACGGCCTCTAGATAACATCGGCAGATCTGGCCTCACCGAATGACCACTTGCGATGTCCCCTTACTGTGCTGCGACCTGTGCCTGCTCCAGGAATGTTTGTGCCACTGCCACTCACATGTGAAGAGCCTGCCACCTCTCTGTCTGACATACTGTTTGTTCTAAAATGTACAGACACTGTTTAATAAAGATATCGGTATATGATAAATACACACCCTGTATTTGACTCCAAATGAACCCACTAACAGGCTTGGTTAACCCTTGGATATAAATTGCGCAAAAGAAATGAGCAGCAAAAAATTAACTGGTATGTAGATCTTAAAATGCCGTGTATTTTACTGACTACAAAAGCAGAAACACTCTTAATTAATCCTTGGATATAAATTGCGCAAAAGAAATGAACAGCCAAAAATTAACTTGTATGTAGATCTTAAAACGTTGTGTATTTCACTGACTAAAACAGCAGAAACACGGTTAATTAACCTTCGATTATAAATTATGCTATCGGAATCACCAGGAAAAATTTTGTCTTTGCCGTTAAAAAACATTGTTTCTTTTGCCGACTGCAAAAGCAGAAACACGCTTAATTAACCTTCGGATATAAGTTATGCTAAAGGAAAAATTTCATCTTTGGCATTGAAAAACAGTTTCTTTTACTGACTACAATAGCACAAACACGCTTAATTAACCCTTGGATATAAATTGCGCAAAAGAAATGAGCAGCCAAAAATTAACTGGTATGTGGCATTTTCAAATGCTGTGTATTTTACTGACTAAAAAGCAGTAGCAAACCTATAAATACAAGGGCCATGCAAAGAGAATGGATACTATAAATACAAATAATACCAAAAGAAATTGTATCCAATATAATAGTATAGAAGTGTAAAAACAATACTTTATTAGATCTAATTATAAACAATAACAGACAAAATCACACCCAAATAAAAAATATATACCCAACTAATCCCACTGAAACATAATGTTATACATCATATAGGTGATAACAGTATCAAAACATCACATAAATAAATACAAAAACATCAGTTCAATACATCACCAAGGGTCCGCGGATTGGAGTGAACCAAACCACCCCGACGCACGTTTCGTCTGCGCTTTCTCAAGGGGAATGTTCAATGACTAAAAAAGCAGAAACACGCTTAATTAACCTTCGGATATAAATTATGCTATAGGAATCACCAGGAAAAATTTTGTCTTTGGCGTTGAAAAACACCGTTTCTTTTACTGACTACAAAAGCAGAAACACGGTTAATAAACCTTCAGATATAAGTTATGCTACAGGAAAAATTTCTTTTTGGGTGTTGAAAAACACTTTCTTTTACTGACTACAATAGCACAAACACGTTTAATTAACCCTTGGATATAAATTGCGCAAAAGAAATGAGCAGCCAAAAATTAACTGGTATGTGGCATTTTCAAATGCCGTGTATTTTACTGACTAAAAAAGCAGAAACACGCTTAACTACCTTTGGATATAAATTACACTACAGGAAAAATTTCTTCTTTGGCGTTTAAAAAAACAGTTTCTTTTACTGACTACAATAGCATAAACACGCTTAATTAATCCTTGGATATAAATTGCGCAAAAAAAATGAGCAGCCAAAAATGATCTGGTATGTGAATTATAAAAATGCTGTTTATTTAACTGAATACAACAGCAAAAACAGGCTTAGACAACGCTTGGATATTCAATGTGCTCCAGAACTGACCAGATAGCATTAAAATATATATGCAGCTGAATTGGACACACACTGGACTTCAATTCCAATAACCCACAAAATCAAAATTAGAACGGAAGAGAAGCAGTCTCTGAGAAAAGCTGTGACATCCCCCAAAAAAATCGCTTTGTAAAAGTAATTTCTTTTGTGTGAGATCTCAATTACTGGAGCTGCAGCAGCTACAACACGTCAAAGAGAGAGGAATGTGAAAAGGCCAGTGTCGCTTTCTGGACTTTTTATAGTGAGACCCGAAATCCCGCCGGTCTCGATTGGTTTTCACCCTCTGCACAGGGCCATTGAAGATGTTTCCCGTTTTTTCCCCCCCAGCCCTTCTTTCCCTCCATTTTAACGCCATGTGTTTTGTGGCCTTTTTAAAATAAAATTTTAAAAAAACAACCCCCCTTCGTTCCCGTGGAAATTCCCCCAAACTTCGACTTCTTTTCAGATTCAAATTTTTTCCTGAAATTCAAAAACGAATTCTATTTTCTTTAAAGAATCTTTTCCCCCCATCTCAAATTATTACATCTAGAAATGAAATCCAGCCCCTTCTCCAGAACCCTGGTCACTAAAAACGGGTTATATTATTACATCTAGAAAAATACCCCAGACCCTTCTCCAGAACCCGGGTCATTTAAAAACCGGTTATATTATTACTAGGGGTTGGGGCGTTTTTTATCGACAAAGTTAAAAAAAATCGGAAAGGGTTTTTTGTGGTGATCAAAATTTCCAGTTCTTGCGATAATTAAGGTTAAAATCTGAGCTTTCCACCCAATTTAAGATCGCGCCTTTTTTCGGCGCTTCCTGTAATTTTGGCGCCACAAATCAGATTAAAAAAGAAGGGGGGGAAAAAAAAAATCAAATTTTTGGGCATTTCAAAAACACATGACCTGTTTTTAAAAAGAAAAGCGTTTTTCCCGTTTCAGCCTCAGTGTCTCTCAGCGTCTCAAGGGGTGGACCTGCGCTCTACCCGGGCCAAAAAGCTCCCGCGAAAATTTGTCTATTTCTGCCCAGAGAAACCTTTTACTATTTGCTGGGAACCTTCCAATTTAAATTAGATTAAAAGATTTAAGATTTTAAATAGTTAAAATAGAAAAATTTTAAAAACAGCCCTCTAAACCCCTGTTTAAAATTTAAAGGGGTGGGGAGCGGGGGGGGGGGGGGGGGGCCCGGGGGGAAACACAGACAAGCTCTATCTATAAAGAACAATGGGTAAAAATTCCCAAAAAAAAACCCCCGTGTAGACATTGGGAGTGGAATATCTTTTTTATTAACAGTTTGCTATTTAAATATTTCTTGGATATTGGGCAGGCTGCCTGAACTTATATTGGATACACATCATTTCTAGTAACTGCAGGTCTCTTTGTTAGTCTGCAAAACTCCACTTTATATCAGTTATACATTCAGAATAGGGTGTTCATTTTCAATTTTACCCATTACACCTGTGACTGTTGATATATCCACCTTGCAGTTAAATTACAATTCCAGCAATCTTGTAGTCAGCAACAGGTTGTTTGTGCCAAAAATATATCCGGTATCATACGAAAACTAACAGTTACGTGGTTTTATTGACTTTGGCGAGCACCCAGCATTTGTTTCATTGACGCAGCATCTACGTATATCTTAAAAACAGCAATTCTATATCACCACAGGTTGAATTGAAAGGTGCAAAAAATACCGTTTATTATATTCAAAACATAACAGTTACGTGTTTTTTGACTTTTGCATACTCCAGCATTGTTCATTGAGCAAGGCATCTACATAAATCTTAAAACAGCAATTCTATATTCACCACAGGTGATTGAAAGGTGACAAAAAATATCGTTTATTATACCAAAACATAACAGTTACGTGTGTTTTTTGACTTTTTGCGCACCACACATTGTTCATTGACGCTGCATCTACGTAAATCTTAAAACAGCAAATTCTATATTCACCACAGGTGATTGAAAGTCAAAAAATAACGCGTTTATTATATCAACAACATAACAGTTACGTGTTTTTTTGACTTTGCACACCCCAGTCATTGTTTCATTGACTAGCAGCATCTACGTAAATCTAAAACAGCTTATTCTATATTCACCACAGGTGAAATTTGAAAGGTGCAAAACATAAGGTTTATTTATTTACCAAAACATAAACAGATACGTGTTTTTTGACTTTGCCCAGGTTCCAGATTTGTTGATAGACACCATTGCAGTAAATTTGAAGTCCAGCAATTTTTGTTTTGTTTAGAGGGAATGAGAATAGCTGTGATTTTCCGTCTTTAAATAAAAGAGACTTCCAAAACTATTCCATACTTCCCTCAAATTTTTATATTTCTGAACATGGAGCGAAATGCAGGTGGTAAGGAGAACAAAGAGGGGGGGTAGCCCATGGGAGGTAGAGGTACGAGAGAAGGTGCTCCTTCCAGTGCTGGGGCGACAACACGCATAAGCCAGCGGATCGTCAGTTGCAGTACCGTCAGGGCCTGTCATCGCTGGGTCAGGCCCTGTGGAATCTAAGTAACGAACATCGCGCCATCTGTCCTTCAGGGTTATGCAACCTGCATCTAGCAGTCTTATTACCCTCCTCGTCCTCGCAGTCACCGGCCACAAATGTCGTCATCAGCATCATCAGCATCCCGCACAACATGAAGCAGCCCAATGTCAACTCTGTACCCACCCACTGTGGATAATCCATTGTCTGAAGTACCTCTTTGATGACCAAAATGCGGTTGGGGGTCAGAAGGCATGTAAAAGATCAAGAGGATGATTTTCTCTTGGCTCTGACCCCAGTTACGTGATGCCATCAGAGGAGGAGAAGGAAGCCGGTCAATCGGCAAAAATCACGGGCGGTCGCAACGCCTTTGCAGTCGCCCCTTGCTTGTAGCCTGCAGCTTCTGATTGGCAGAAAGTCAGGTCGACCAAGTCACCTGTGTTTGATGATGATGATGATGATGATGATGACGACATGCGGATCCATCCTGTCTTTTCTCCCTTTCCGCAGAATTTGCTGCGAGCGCTTCATCATGACGAGGAGAGAAGACGATGAGGTATGTCAATACGGTCCCGCCACAAAAAGAGAGAGGGCGGTCCGCAGAAGTCCCGCTGATATGATTTCCCGCCAGCCACGTCCAGTCGCAAACCCCCGCTCCTCGCTTATCCGCCGTCAAAAGTCCAGGACTCTCAAAAGCTGGGCCTTCTTTAGCAAGCCTCTGATTCACCCAGCGAATGTCATATGCCCCGCCATTTGCCGTAAACGCATAAGTAGAGGCAAGAAGCCTTAAGTGGTTAACCACCACCAACATGTCTAGTCACATGCACGAATCATGACTTGAAATGGAAGGAACACTTGGCCAAAAAAGGCCAGACCGACGCCGGGCCTCCACCACTATCAACCCCTGTCTCCGCCTCCCCCTCCTCCCAAAGACCAAGCGTTCCTCACTGCCCTGTCTCTCAGAGTCATGTCGGGGGACAGCCCCGCTTCAGCCCCACCGCGCCCGAGTATCCCCAGCACCCCCAGAACCCATCCTCCCCTTCCCTTCCCCCATTTGACCCTGCAGCCGTACAGGGGCCAGTCTAGCAGCCAGCCTTCTGTTTCCGGGTTTGGGAGCGAAAAACACCTTAACCCAAACCATCCCAAGCCAAAACCTGAATTCGGCATTGCCGGGTTTTTGGGCCCTTTGGAAATGTTTCCTTTTGTCTGGTGGAAACAGAGGGGGTTCCCGCCACGTCATGGCCCCGCCTCCCCCCCAAAAACGATGCCGAGCGGGCATTTTTTTGCCAGAAAACCGTTCTCCCCGGGCCAGCCACTGTATCAAAAATTTTCAAGGGGGTTGTCTGACTGTGCCCGGAAAAAGCCATCTCACCACCGATACATGGACTAGTAAGAAACGGCCAAGGCCGCTATATCTCGTGACAGCTCACGGGGTGAGCGGGGTGGATGTCTCTCGGGGTTACGGTGGCTCTCAGGCTGGGCGCCCCCTCTTTAAAACCGCAGGGATGGTGCGGGTTTTTCCCCCCCAAAGGGTCCTCTGGGGCATACGTGCCCAGAGAAAACCAGGCCGTGTTGAAATTAATTTCCTTGGAGACCGTCCACACAAGGTAGGGGCTGTGGACGGCTCTCCACAACGAGACCGAGCGTAGCTGGGGGGACAAGAACCCTTTTGCCAGGCAAGGTGTGTGCGTAATGGGGGAAATCTGCTGGCCCCCCTTAAATCGGTAGGCTGGACACATCCCTTGCCTGGCCAGGCAAACCTTTTCTCCCGAAATTTCTAAAGAGCTACCCGGGGCTGGATGCCGCTAAGAGGCTCGAGGTCTGAGTTCGCACTTTTCCGCCGTTGAAACCCCCCGCTTCGTCCCCCCCTGGGGTGCGTTGCAGGTCAGCTCGGCCTCCCCCTCAACCGTCTCATTGTTACTGGCAACAGCTGGAATTCCACCCTCCACATGCTCCAGCGATTGTGGCGAGCGCAATCCATTAAAGCATACGAAATGACACTGGCCCGACAAGCAGCGGTGCGGACCCCGGGGGGTTGAAACCCCCGAAGTGGAGGGAGGGAAAGAGCTCTGCACCATCCTTGCCAGTTTGAAGAAAACCCCCAAAATGGCGTGCGGACAAGCCCTTGTCAGCATGAGCAGTGGTATCTTTTCGGAACGATCGTTGGACAACTCTGAAACAACAGGGCCCCCCACACGGAGGAGGGGACGGACACAATGCGGACCGAAGCCTTTCTCTCCCTCAAATCCAAAGGCCCGACAGTTTTTATCACAATTTCATTTGGTCTTCATTAGGCAATGGTTCGGGGGCCAGAGTTAGTGCAAGGTGGCGCATCAAACTCTCAGGTGCACATCTCAGGCAAATCAGGGCTGTATTGAAGCTGTCCGGGCAGCGGAGGAGGAGGAGGGGGAGGAGGGTAGGTATTCCCAGACACCGATGTTACCGAGTCCCTGCCTTGGAAAGGGGGGGCACGACTTTTGCGGGGAAAACTGAGGAAAATCATTTTCTAGTGCCCTCACCCCGAGGCTTTGGGGAAACAAGGCTCCATCTCTCACATGGGCTTGTGCTTTTTCCTCCAACATGATCCCGCATTAAGGCCATCAAAAAAGAACAACAGTTACTGGTGGCCACCCTCCTGGTCCCCGGACAAAACAAAACTCAGCACTTTCCTTCCCCCCACTAAAATAAAGGGAAAAAAATTTCAAGAAAAGGGGACCTTGCTGATTGATCAATGGAGACATCGGGTTTGGCGCTTCCAAAAATCCCCAAATGTCCGGTGGAACAACATCAGCGACGTGACAGCATAGAATCCAAGTAGGCGTACGGCAGCAGCAGGCAAAGGGGGCGGGAAACCTAATGGGTGACCCTGGCAATCTTTGTTTTCCACCTCACCAACGCATGCAAGCAGGGCACACATCCAACACACAAGATCAGCTTAAGATCATGGTGCCGACTACTGCGTTCAACACGATGTTTTTTTCATGGTTCCGGACCCATAGATTCTGGGTATCCAAAGTGGACGAAAGGCCCGGCTGGCTCGTCCAGCCATAGAGGTTTGTCCTGCCCAGCAGCCCGCGTCAATCTTAGCGGCCTTCAGCACAGCTGGAGGAGTCATTTAAAACAAACGCATCCCCCTTCCACAGATAATGTGGATCGTTTGACTTTCATCAAGATGAATCAGGGATGGATTTTCTGATGAGTTGTGGCCCCAATTGCCCGAGGCACCGGTTAGTTGCCGGTCTATTCACATTCCTTTTCAAAAAAAGAAATGGTCCTCTTGAAAATTTTTTTTTTAAAAAGCATTTTTTACTGCAATTTTTTTTTTCTCTTTTCCTTTTTATTCTCTTTTGCTTTGAGGAACTGTAAAAGACGCAAGGTTTCATGCAACACCGATTCCATTTACTCACTTTATCTTAAGGTTTTCGCTTGTCAAAGGTTTTTAGGGCATGTTGCGTGAGATACAGCTATAATTATGGTCCTTTGAACAGAAAAGTGGTTCTAAGTGGCATTTCCTCCCCCCAAAATTTTTAATATGGCTGAGAAGTATATTTATAATTTTTTGGGGTCATGTAGCTGGAATACAGCAATAAAACATGGGCCTTTGAACAGAAAGTGGCTTTTAATGGCATTTCCCTCACAAATTTTTACAGTGGGTGGGAAGTCATATTTTAATTTTTTTTGGGGGCATGTAGCTGTGAATACAGCAATAATCATGGGCCTTTGGAACAGGGAAGTGGTTTTCT